>CM069444.1:25630290-25889709 GCA_035610835.1 Ophiura sarsii | reverse complement strand
GTATTGTGGTACAACTCTTAGAAATGCACCATTAGATACCCAGGGGAAGTAGGAAGTTTGGGTAAGGGTTGTTTCCCCCCTCCCCCCCCCCCCCCCCCTCCCCCCCCCCCCCCCCCAATTTGTTGAGGCGAGTTTATTTCCTATAAGTTTTCGGGGTGAATTTGTTTTTATTTTTTCCCAAATTTTTTTAAATTTTTTAATGTTCCAATTTTTTTTTACATGTTTCGGGGGATAGTCTTGTGTCTTCTTCTCCATGGCGGCCATTAGCGGGGTGGGGGGGGGGGGGGGGTTCTGAAACGTCCCACTCCCCTGTATATCTAAGGGTGCTTTTCTTATTTGTTTAATGATTTAAACAGTGTCAATTTCATTTTTTATTCACATTTTGATATTTGTAATACATTTTAGGGGCTAAAGCATGATTTTCTTTTTAATTTTGGTTAATTGTTTTCTGCCTGAGTAAAAATGTTCTTCCATTGGACCAAACCAAACAAAAAGTCTTTTACATAATGTTGAATGTTGTTAAGGTTGGTATAAGCCCATTACAGCTGTGCGTGTTGGACTTTTTAATCCTGTGCTTTTAAATTGTTGGTGTTTTTAGATTTATATCAGTACAATGGACCTTGTTTTATATAATGGTGTTTTATCACTTATATTTGTATGCAATCATAATATGTATGCAATATCTTTTTATAAATGTTTTATTATTGGTCATTGTTTAATATGGTACATATTTACTATGGTACATTTTTAGGCTTTTTAGTTGTAGTTTCTAAGATTTTACTGTGTTAAGCTCTTAGAGGCCTTTTCTGGTGTTAGGCGCTATATTAAGTACATTATTATTATTATTATTATTATTATTTTTGGACAGAATTTTTCGGCTATAACTCTGCAACTGCTGATCTAAACCATATTAAAGTATTATACATAAGACATTTTCAGACCGGCAGTGACGAGCCAAACACATCGATGACATCAGATGTTGTCGTAAAACCCTGGTTTTTGAGAAAATCGTCAAAAAACATAGTTTTCTTGGAAAGCCTAATTTAAATTAGTTGGTTATTATTTTTTTCCCTCGATTTTTGGAATCTAGATTTTATTGTCATACAATGTATTTAATAATTTTCTCCAAAACTGGGGGTTTACCTCCAAAATCTAACATTACCAATGTGTTTGGCTCGTCAATGACGTTCTAAAAATGTAAACTTGTATGTGGTGTGGATCAGCGGCTGCAGAATTATAGTTACAAAACTTTGTCCAAAAATAATGGGTTTACATCAACCATAAATTTGAGAGTTTTATTCTAGTTTGTTGAATATTTATTGTAATATTGTGTATAATCTTTGGTTGGGTAGTTTTTATGTAATCTGAACATGTGAACTAATTAACTGGGCTTTAAAAACGATAAATTACGGTTTTACTGAATTTTGATAACATCAAAAACAGGTTGTACAAAGAAGAGCACCAGGTTCGAAAATGTCTCACTGGTTACACAAAACGTTATCACTGGTAAAAGACAGATTGGAAAAGGGAGCAATTCGGTCCCACGATTTCCTCCTTACAAATAAAGTTGGAAAGGTATTATCTTTTGTGATATCTAGATTTTCCGAGTTCAATGAAATGTAACTTCATTGAGTTGTCATTGTAACATGAACACTTATTAAATTATGCCAAAGTTATTTATCAAATAAAAGTTAGCCAATTTTCGGCTGTAGCAATTTTTTAAAACACCTTTTTGTGAGCGAACTTACCCGACACACGTTTAACATGCAAAACGGTGCATGTTTGCGTTGCTAGTTTCGGGAGTTTATAGCCATTCATGACAATTGTGCGGGTAAGTTCGCTATACTAGAAACAGAAAACAATCTTTTCCCAAATCTGCAGGTAGATTTTGAATTAAAGTTTACATATGAATAAGATGCTTTATTAAATGTTATATCAATACATTTGTTTGCTAGTCTTTGATATTAAACTTTGGTTATTTCGTTTAAAGCAAGTCACGATTTAACCCGACCTGAGCTTTCGTTAATGAGACGAAAGAGGGCCTCCTTCTTTCTTCGTAACGAAATTACCCGAAAACGAGCGAAGATACCCGTCAGAATTGAATCCATGAAATGGCTATTTGTCACCAACCTAGGGATTTGATTGCCTCTCTAAGCCACTCATAATCATTTATGAAAAAAAAACGAGCCCCTAACTTCACGATTGTGGTACTTTCGTTCACATTTTAGAGTGTATGTGTCTAAACACCAATCATAGACGCAGCTAGGGCGAAGATAGCCGATTTCACCCTATATTAGAGTTTGGTTACAAGGAGCCACTTTTAATATTCAGGATTCATCCTCTTTGTGACTATTGCTGCATCTCTACAAATGAACAATCAATCCAAAAATTGATCTGTGGTTGGTGCAAGAGGCTTATTTATAATCAGGGTAGCATTAAGGCCCAAACATCGGGGGATATTTTTTCACCCCTAACATGTAAAGAATCCTACAATCGGGGATGAAAATAAATGTTAGTGGGTGAAAAATATTTTTGCCATATAGTGACTGTAGGTTACAGGTCCAAACAACAGCAGCCTTGATGATGGAATTCTTGATGATCTTCCCGCATCGCATTTCGGTCTGGAACCATTTTGAACATGGAACCACCATACAACTTGCGACATTTTACGCTCAATTCTCACAGCCCTAGTGCATGTAATACTGAACAGCACCCATAAGAAGCTGGAGTCCTAATTGAACATTTCCAATCGTTTAAAATGCTAATCGCTTCATTGTTTTAATTTTAAAAGAAGTATGGGGATCAGCAACGCATAAGAAATGTGATGCTTGAATTACTCCATACTAAATATATCTATATCAACGACTTTGCCCAAAACAGTTAGTCTAGTGTAGCATAGTGGCCACGCTCTAGCGCTCCCACGCAGGAATCCCGGGTTCAATTCCTCAACCAACCTATATCATTATATATGGCTGTTTTTGTAACATACACCTTCCTGCAGCGTTCATAGTTTGCCTCGCCAGATCTGAACAAAAGAAAAGCCCCTATCTATTATATACGTTGTAGTATTATGGGATAAACGCTGAGGTTGCTGTGGGTCCAAACATTACGGTCTGATTTCGCCCTCGAGCTTTAAAAAGGCCCAATATGAGTGGTTAAAATTTGTGAAAAATACATTTGGAATCAGGGGTTTGCTACTCCTGCTTATAATCATTATTAAATTTACATAAAATAGAAAACTAAATTCAAAAGTACATTAAAATATGTGTATGCATAAGTTAGTCAGGTCATATGTAAGGGAAGAAAAAAAAATGTTTGTTTGTTTGTCCATAGAGGGTCCGAAAAAGGTAGGGTCGGTAGGTCGGATATTTATTTATTTTTTATTTTTTTTATTTTTTAAATACGGATATTGTATTTGGGAATATAAATTCGGCATGAATACTGTGAATTTAAGTCGTCCAAACACAAAACACATCACTTTGATAGTATTGAACTCTTTTTCATGAGTTCCAATATTGTAGTACTGGTAGCAACACTGCAAACTCGGTCAAAGAGTATTTTTGTACCGAGTTTGTGTGCGCAGATACCGTGAACATGTTGTCGGTCGCCGCCATTTATTATGATTGAAAATTTGCAGAAAGTGAAACAACGTAGTGTTGAAGTTCTAGAAATATATACGTGAAAGTATTACTAAACCTATTTTTTCTCGAACTAACTACCCCAAAAATTGCAAATATGAACCGTAACTAGAGTTTTCATATTTTCTCACACTGCGTTTTTAGTATAAAAATGACATCAATTGCACGCGCGATTAAATGTTCATTTAGTCCTTTTAATAGTCCCCGCGGTTGCCAAGTTCATGCAATAAACATCATGTTACAAGGGACTGCGCATTGGGGATGGTGTTTATAAAGACCAGATTTACGATAGCGTACGAAATCAGGAATAAAATGGTCCGTTTGGCCATTTAAATTGCTCAAAAAGTTGTTTTAAAAAAATAATAGAAAATAAAAAATAATACGGTCGGCACCAAGGTACACGGTCGGTCGGACGTGGACAAACAAAAACAAAAAATTCTTGGCCTAATGTAATATAAAATAACATTTTTATGAACTGACTTATCTATACATCAACGAAACAAAATTATACGGTTTAATCGTCATTACAAAACTTAAGTATAGTACAAAACTTAAATAAAAACAATCATGGATAGTTCATGCAAGAATCATCCCCTACAAAAACAATATCATAACACTTTAAAAAAAATGTTAAACTAAAATCAAAAGAAAATTATAAGGCTTATAAGTAATACAATAATACATTTCATACGCGATATATTCTGTTTATTTGAAAGATCAAGGCAGACAAGTTGGCACATTGAATACAATAAGATCTAACAATGGCCCCACTGGGAGTGTTTTAATCAAACACAGCATATTGTATATTGCAAATAATCATGAACCATTGAGTAACACACAGTACAACTTTTGGGAAAGCACTGGTGCAGTACACCCAGTGTTGCCAACACCGCAGCCTATAGCCACGGAATTGGGCTACTTTTGACCCCTGCACCACAGTAAAAAAATGTATTTTCTATGGGTTCAACAAAGATTGGGCTACTTTTAGAAGGCAGTTGCGCTGCGTTTTGGGACACATTTTAATTGGCAACACTGAGTACACAGGTGCAAACAAAAGTGTATCCTCACATACTGAGTCAGAATATATGCAAATACCGACATTACGAGTATCCAGACCAAATGTGACGTGTTCTACCGAAACCAGACGGAATTGGGCAGAGCTCCAAACTGAGAAATAGCCCAAAACATAATTGAGGGTGATTTTTTGGGAATTTGAGTTTCTGGTAAATAATTAATCTTCAGAGTGTTTATTACATTATTGTGAAAGATTCAGATACAAAAGGTATCCTACATGTATGTTTCAGGGATTTAAAGGGTGATATAAACATGTAAAACCATGGTACAAATTAAGTAACTTTAAAGGGTGATATCTCAATTTGGAGTTTTCATAAAGACCGTAAAAGGCAAAGTTGAAAATGATGGAACTCTGCTTTGGGAAGTCCGATTAAAAAAAAGAGAGGTACCATTGTAAAGCTGAAGATCTCTACTTTAATAATCAATTACTAACTCAATTTTGATATCTTGCCCAATTGTGACTGGTTTCGGTAGAACACGTCAAAAAGGTGTCCCAATTAAATATGAGCCAGGTCTGAAACACTCTTTGATTTAACTAGTATTCTGGTCTAATTCAAACAGAAAACGAAAATTTCCTTTTGGACTTTGATAGGGGACATACAAAGAATATAACATAATAAAATGGTCCTTCCAGAGAACTATTCATCATTTAGACTTGGTCTAACTTATTTTGTGCATACTCCACAAGGCTTGTCCTCTGAGCGCAAGAATTGAACACCGTTTTCCTATCAGCCTGCATCATTTTGTTGCGGCGGAGCTACTATGCATGCGTGAGAGCGCAAAGAGTTTGAGCAAAGTGGAGTATGCCGAGTCCTTTAGGTCCACTTTTACCATTCAGATACTTTGGGAATATCTCAATGGTTGAGATTACTCCATCTTAACTGTAGTTCATCTATCACCAAATGAACAGGTGTATAAGCTAGTCCACCCAGGGTGAACTGGTTGAAGTGAACCCATACATTTAACCTCTTGCACAGAGGGTATAAGATCAGGCCTGGAAATAACACCCGCCCGCCTGCCCATAGCGGGTAACTTTTGCATCGGGCGGGTGTAGAAAACATTTGAACTCACAGTATGTGTGTTACACTGGCTGGTGAAATTTCTGTCGGGCAGGTATTTTTTGTGAATTACCTGCCCGACTGGCTGGTTGAAAAAGATCGGAAGTTCCAGCCCTGTATTAAATCAATTACATCCGATGATGATAGTTTTTCTCTAATTACCACCCAATGTTTGTATTCTTTAACATCAAGTTGGAATGTCATGCATATCTAAATCAAAGGTACCGGATCCATTCGTTATAGTTTCTAACTCACTAACGGTATTGCTCCCGAGAGTAGAGACCATTGATTCTCTTAACTTGTGGCGCTTTATCTTCCTGCTTCGTCTGGACGCTGCCGCATATGTCAGCGTGGCAAACAGAAAAGACGCACATTTGAGTCCCGTGCATAGACCAAGGTATCCCGTGTAGAACCGCTCGTTGTCATACTCCCAGCACGATCCGTGGCTACCGCAATGGTTCTGCCAGAATATGCAGGTATTGTCTATGACGGCACCAAAGTATACAGGGGCAGGAATGTAGCCTGTTGCAAGGAAGACCAAACAATAACATGTATTAATAAATCATTTGAAATTCGTTCTCAACACAAGATAATAATTACCTGGAATTTTCAGGTGTTGCTACACCTTTCATCAGCAGACTTATGACTCGAACTGACGGACTTGACCTTTTGGAAATGTGATGTCAGATTCGGGTCATGGACTCTCGGGTCAAGAGAGAGGGGTCAAGGAGGCAATTTACATCGGGGGCCAACAGACCATCACTCAACAAAGATGGGGGCCTATACAGATTACCAAGAGACTATGACCCGATTCTGAGGTCACATTTCCGAAAGGTCATGGCCGTCAGTTCGAGTCAAAGTCTGCTGATGAAAGGTGTAGCAACACCTTAAAATTCCAGGTAATTATTATCTTGAGTTGAGAACGAAAGATCAATTTCAAATTATTTGATTACCAACAGAGATGACCTTTTACTGTAATAACATTTATTACATATTGCAAATGATATCTGGGTGTTTCCACAGTAATGATACCTTTTTTTGTTTGTGGCTCTAAATCTTGTTTCAAATTGATTTTCTAGCTCATATTTGGCCAACACTACTGTAAAGTAGCAGGGAAAATTTCAGAATCCTAGCTTAATGTCGATTTTTTTTTTGTGTACACAAACCCAATCGTAATGGTTGTAACATTTTTTCAACATACACATGTTACAACCGTTATGTTTTCAATCTTGACATACAAAATAAAAGGCTAAATCTTGAAAAGTTGACCATAACTCAAAACATGCTTCATCGACTTTGTGCTGGATGGTCACATGATATAAGATTTCATTTATCAGATTGATTCACTTACCTAGAAATCTCAATATGACAAACTGAAAACCAATTGCAAATGGTCTCTGCTCAGGATTCACGCACCTTGGGAGGGAAAAAAGAACATTTGTGAGGTTTTAGAAACAATGTGGCTTTTGGTATTAATAGGGTACTGAAAGTCTTTTTCAAGATCCCTCTTGTTGAAAAATTACAAATTTTCAGCCCCTCCTCCTTTTCAAATGGTCATTTGCCATATATTATACAGTCATCAAAATAAGTAACTGACCAGGTTTTAAATATGCTCTCACCTCCAAAGCTATAGCTCATACGTAAAAATATCGAAATTATAAAGTTGTACAGAAATTTCTTCTCCTCAATGTAATATATTACATGTGAATATTGAATGGAATTTCAGTTATGTGCCCAAAACCAAAACCAAGTCTGTTTTTCATTTTAACATTTTGTTCTTCTACACACAGCTTCAGACTAGCAACAAGCAGCTTACTGATAAACTGGCAGTGACAACTCACAGGTGGATAGTATAATGAGGATCGGGGATGCTTCAGTTGATCAATGCAGCCCATACACATACCTGTCACACTGTCCTACGTGTTCAAAACCCAAGTGTGCAAATGTAAACTGCACTTTGTTCTATCTTTTTCAATGTAGCATTCTTGATTGATTAACCATTCTTCGTGAACAATGTCTCAAATTAAACAGAAGACATTTCTTTACAGCTATATAATTTTATATTTTTACTTAGGAGCTATGTTTTGGAGTTAATTGTATATGTAATACCTAGTCAGTTACTTATTTTGAGAACTGTATATTGTGCAGTGCCTATGGGATGAACTGTAAGGGCATGACATTGACAACTCGCAACCTTTCCCCCATAGCTCTTGACAATATCTGTATGCAAAAAAAACCTACTCACACAGTATCTGAACTTCTTACCTTAAAAGGACAGTTAGAGTAGGCATTAGAGTTGTAAATATGCTAATTATTATTATGATAAGAATTACCATAAACCAGGCTGATTCCATGCACTGTTTAGGACAGTCTATAGTCTATTTTTGGCAATCACAAGACAGTGACGTAACTGCGTATTCTACTAATTGCAAAACATAAGGCGTGCGCCTACTCAGGGTGCTGGCATATTTATACGAGCGTTGAAAGACGGAAGATACATATGCGTGCTTAAAAGCTGCGCCTGTTAAGTAATGTCACTGTCCAGAGGAAGCCAAATAGAGTATAGCTGTAATAGTTCAGTCAGTTCCTAACTTGACTGGCCTCTTTACACTAGCGAATTAATATAGAAAGGCGTAGGCGGCGTAAGGCTTGCATTTCGCAACAGGCTAACCACAAATCATATGCATGCAAGTGTGTATGCCAAAATCATGCATGTACGCTTTGATTACGTTTGCGCGCGAGAGAAAAAACCCGCATATTTCTCGCCAATTTAAAACTGACAAAACTATAGTATTAGCTTTGCTTACCTTATCAGGACAGTTAGAGCAGGCATCTGAATCGTTGACGTGCTAATCACTATGACGATGAGAATCACCATGAACCAGAATACTTTATTGCACTTTGTTGGACAGTTGCCAGATATCGCATGGTCCTTATACTGTACAGCGGCGCCCTCATTGCTGGGTGAGGTATCGTAAGCGGCAACACAGCTGCAGTCTGTGTAATTCTGTGAGGTGGGATAAAGTAACAAGAGTACAAATATAGAAAATTGGTATGGATAGAGCTTAATGGTGTAAGAAAAAGGTTTTGAAGGCAGTATGTAAGCATCTCTTGGCAGGTGTTAAATTGTATTCTGAAGCAACCGGGAAAAGTGTACTTTAGGTCCCAGATAGTATCGGTAGATACTGGTACGATTTTACTGTTCCAGTATCGGTTGATACTGGAACACCAAATTGTGTTCCAGTATCGAGCGATACTGGAACGTTTTTATGTCTCCACACTGGTACACATGATACCAGTGAGGTTTGTCCCAGTATTGAACAATACTGGTACATAATTATGTCCCTGTATCGCCCAATACTGGAACATTTTATATGTGCTGCAGTATCGGCCGATACAGGAACACTGACTTTGTATCAGTATCGATTAAACTGGGTGTTCCAGTATGGACGATACTAGTACAGTCCAGAATCTAGGACCTATAAAGTACACTTTTTCCAAATCTTCTTCATGTACTAAAATTCAGACTTGCCAATTGATCCTTTCACTATTATGGCAATGATGCAACATAAACCTCAATTTGTTCCCAGATATTCATTATTAGAAGCACAAACATGTGGCATTGAAGATGATGAAACACTGGTTATAGAAAACATAGGCTGTAGATTCCAGTTCCAATGCGGTCAGCTTACTGGGCAAATACGCTAGATATTTTATCTTAAGTAGAGTGCCTCCCTCCGAAACAGGCACTGCACAATTCCTGTCATGATTTTGTGAGGAACATTAACCTACAACGGTAAGAATACTATTACCCTGAACTCCTCGGGCATGGTTTTGTGAATAAAACAATGAGGGGAGAAAAACATGTCAAATTTTTGGGAGGTGGGGAATTTGTTCTACGTCCTTTGATAGCCCGCCTGACCGCGCCACGAGATAGCTGCTGGTAGCGCATGCTTCCCCCAGTCTAACAGGGTTAGCAAGTCTGGTATACCTTATACCTTAACAAAGAAGCTGCGTCGGCATTAAATAATATCAAATAAATGAAGTCAAAAGTGGAGAAATGCTGTGATAATATATAATTTATTGTACAAATTTTGCCCGCGTTTTTTGTCCACGCGCACGAGTATGTTTGGCGTTCGGCTCCTTACGAATTTGGGTGCAGAATGTAAACAAATCTATTCAATCTACCGTACACGATGAAGGCCGATGGCCGAAAATTTGTACAATAAATTATATATTATCACGGCATTCCTCCACTTTTACTTTATTTATTTGATACCTTATACCTTAGCACTTTCCACGTGGCTATTAGTTTTTACCATATACAAAACAGATTTTTCAGAAACCTTTCCCAATTTTCAAAGTCTATCTCGAGGATTACTAAACCAATACTAGGTATGATTGTCCTTATTTTAATGCATTTATTAGGATGATTCCAAATATGGTAATTAAATTCAATAATTTTGACATTTTTGAAACATTTTGTGAAATTTTGGAATGTCGTCTGCAGTCGCCTGCCGCGTGCAAAGTGTTAGGAATGAAATGCATAGATATCCTGGCTATTGGTAATTAGGCCTAAAAAAAAAAACATAGACGAAAAAAATAGGGTGGTAGGTAGGTGGTTTTTTTGTTTGTTTTTTTAAATCTATAAAACGTCTATGAAATTTTATATACCAGCACACATATACCATAAGCAAATGGCACAAATACACATTTTCACTGTTTTTTTCTTCTTTTTCTCACACAAAAAAAAAATAAAATAAAATAAATAAAATAAAATAAATTTAAAATTAAAAATTAAAAAAGTGAAGAAAAATATTTCAAAATTAAAAAAAAATGTTTAGGGTCGGCGGTAAAAATAGGGTCGGTCGGGTTACGCCAATCAACAACAAAAATCAGGCCTTTTTAGGCCTTAGAGTTGAGACAAGAAGACAATTTCAGTTACTATATGTTCCTGTCATACACAAAGTGTTCATTGACACCTGATGTAGAATTTCACTGGCTCAAAGTTATACCTGTTGTTATTGACCTAGCACATGAGATATGTAATGCGATCTGTGAAAACCTGCCACATGGTGGCATTTTTCATGTTGAAGATATTTATATCATAAGAAAGCTAAAACTGTGCTGATTACAGAACTGTTTCTACGATCACTACAAAAGAAGTTCTGAGTGAATGATGATTGTGATGTCATAAAAAGCTACAAAACAAGAAATCATGAAAAAAGGCCTAAAAAAATAACATAATAGAATAACATTTAAAGGCTAATAATAAAAGTGACTTAAGTAAGTTTTTGAAGGTGAAATTTCATGAAAGATGATGACACAAAGTATTGGAATTTAATTTTCTTTAACAAAATCTAAAAAATAAAATAAAATAATAAAAAAATATTTTATTGTTTACATTTTAATTTTACCCATAATCCCTAGTTCACATTTTGCGACATCCGACGGGTTTTCACAGATCGCATCACATATGTATCATTTTAACTCTCCTTTTTAATTTCATCTGTAAGTTTTATTTGACTTACAAATTCAGTTTGGTCCTCTCCCTCATACGTTACTTCTGTGCATCCAGCGTGACAAGCCGAGAAATAAACTATACCGTTATCCCCACATACAGGTTCGTACGAATCCATGGAACAATTGCACTGAGAGTTGCATGTCTCAGTGAGACTCAGGTTGAATGGATTGGAAGGGTATTTCCAGGTATCACTGAGGGTGGAAAAGAGATGCATAGAAATATTGGAATTACAGCTAGTGATAGTGAATAGTGATAGTGAATAGTGAATAGTGATGACCCATAAATAAATAGTAACTATATAGTCTATCTATCATGAGACAGTGACGAAACTGCAACTGCGTCAATTACTAATTGCAGCACATTAACACGCGCCTATTCGAGGCGCTGGCGTATACACGCACACGTAGAAAGATGGAAGATACATACGCGAGGATGCGTGCCTATAAAGGTTACGTCACTGTCCAGAGGAAGAGAAATAGAGTATAGCAGGTACACAGGCTGAAAAAGTAGGCAATATGGAAAGCTCCTTGCAGGGAAATTTGAGCATTTGGAGGGAAATGTTGGCATTTGGAGGGAAATGTTACTCTTTCATTAAGAAATGCATTCCATTTTGGAGGGAAATTTGGAATCGCTTGCCGGGAAAAAAACAATTTTTCAGGCCATGAGCAGGTATATCACCCAGAATGACATTGTGTGACATAACAGGTTGCATGAAGTCACATTGATAATGATAACATTCTACATATGATACTGTAAAAGTGGTAATTTGTGTGTGATTTAATTTGTGATTTGCCAATTTTGAAAATTGTTGGTGGTTTTTTTTCATTCTTGATTTGTAGCTTAATCACAAAAACACATTCGCGTGTTATCATTTCCGCGGTAGCTGATTAGAGCGCGAAAAGGGCAAAGCGCATTGAGGGACAACAAACTACCAACAAGAATAAGAATCCCAAATAGAACACATCAAACTGACAAAGCTGATACAACAGCACGATGGAGGAAAGGGACTTATTTAGTCTGTGAACTTTTTTGATTAGTAACTAGTCAACAGCATTTTTGGATAGTTATCAACCAGAAACAGGATCCTACATAGAATACATGATCTGTCAAAATGGATGAGATGGCAAATTACATCTGTGAGTAAGCCAGTAGACAGAGGGACACGAACTTAGTCTATTGTCATACCCTGAATAGTAACTTGTAGACACTCCAGCTAATGGCATTGTGGGACAGCTACCAACCAGAAATAATATTCCAAATAAAGCACATGATGTCATACTGGCAAAGAAGAATACACACGCTGTCTTGGTCAACCCAGGACCACGTTTCTTGAGGATTACACCGCCGAGAACTACACCTATTGCACCAGCCGGTATGAGAGTTCCTAGGAGAGAACACAACAAAAAAAACATTTAGAAATATTATGGGCCGTATTCTCGTACGTATTTAAACACTGTTTTAAGCTAAACACATGTTTAACTTTGACTTTAAACACATCGTTTTAACTAAACGCAATTCTCGAAAATTTGTTTAACTTAAACACACATCTAACTCACTGAAAAATGTCTAACTTTAAACATGGGTATGGGGGTAGTTTACGCACGTTTAACTAAACTTGTGCACCAATTGTACGCCTTGAATGATTACTCATTTGGGCCACAGTAATTTAAATATCTGTATACAGTGAACCCACGACTACTCTGGG
Source organism: Ophiura sarsii (assembly GCA_035610835.1). Lineage (NCBI taxonomy): Eukaryota > Metazoa > Echinodermata > Ophiuroidea > Amphilepidida > Ophiuridae > Ophiura > Ophiura sarsii. The sequence goes on along the minus strand of CM069444.1, from coordinate 25,876,710 downwards.
TTTTGTTAAACACATCGTTTAAAAGATAATTTAGACACAAGTTTAGTTAGACAGTTTTAAGCTAAAACTGTGTTTAGCACAAGAATACAGCCCTATAGGTTTATTATAGTAACAACATTTTAAACATGACAAATTCCAGCCATGAAATGACAAGGCACAATTATTTATTTCCCATAGTGCATTGCGGCAACTTTTTGATGCACTACAGCTTGCATAAGACTAATCAGGTGCTTGGTTATTGATGTTGAGCACAAATTCTCATGTGATGTTAGTGCTCAAAGTTGTGTTGAGGAATGAGAAAAGCTATGACAATTTCTGTTCTCATATTCTTTGCTTCTGCCCATAGTCTCTTCAATTGGTTGACCATTTATATAGATGACAGCCATATAACGAGACCGAGAGACCCAGTCTATACCATAGCCACGTGAATCTACCATAAAAGAAATTGCATGTCATTTTTTCTTTGGGCTGGATGCCTAAGAGAAATATATTACAAATCATACTTGGATGAGAGATCCCAGATAGTTACCGATTCACTACAGAGAGGAAGTGATAATGCAACATGGGTCAAATGACAGCAGTTGTTTGATTAAGAAAAGTCGAGTAGTTCCTTGATTTTAGCGGCATACTTGTCCAGTGTTTCTCACCGCAACTGCCTGTCAGAATGCCTCGTGCTCTGAAATTTAACCAGACTTTGAAGTAAAAGTCGGGAAATTGTTGGTATGTTGCTTTTCCGAATACATAAATCCAGTGTTGCATAAACGTTGGTTCAACGTTGTTGTTGAAACGTTGGGCCAACGTTAGGCGCAAAAAAATAGTTGTGTTGCCCTCAAGTACTAAAATTAAAAATTGTGTCGGTCGGTCGGAATTCTTTTTTCTTTTTTTTTGCTGAAAAGTATATGGTTTATGTCAAGACAAAATTGGTATAGGCCCATATGTCAATTTAACTAATGTTTCTACTGTGATAATAGTCTAAAAACATTTAGTAAAGCTAACTTATTCATTTCAAGCAAGAAATAGTAACATTTAGACACTTTAAGGACAAATTTAAATTTAAAAAAAATGAAAATGAAAACAAAATTTAAAACAAAATTTTGAAGAAATTTTTTTAAAAAAAAAAAAAGCTGACCTTAATTTTTGCGATTTTAGGGTCGGTCGCTGAGGGCATCACAACTCTTTCTTTTTTTTGGCTTTAGCTAAATACATAATCTATATTGCATTAACGTTGGGCCAACGTTGTGCCAACGTCAAACAACTGACGTTGTGCCAACGTTGGCTGGCCGTTCAAAATTACGTTGGCCCAACATCATTTTTTGATGTTGGGTGATAGTGCATATTATTACACCTCATAAATATTCATGAACTAATCATGGCAATTCATTGGCCAATTCCTATCACAAGTACTATTTCCCTAGGGAAATAGTTTTGACTATTTCCCTACAACCTCATCCCCAGAGTCACAGTGAGGTGTAATAAAACAAATACTACATGGTATGATCGGGGCAATAGGGCACACTATTTTCCATCGGTACTGGCTACAGACCTATCACCCCGAACCTGAAATTGCTCTATTTCCCCTCTACCATGTAGTATTTGTATACTATCTGGGATGTGGAGTCATTGTCAAAATAGGACAATAATGGTTTCTCTATATCCCTATGTGTGACCATCAAAAGTGGGCTTTTGTCGGCAGTATACAATCTAAGTTGTTAAAAGGAAGTAATGCATGAAAAATACAAAAGAAATAAAAAGGAGTTTCCACCTCATATTTCACCTATATCTGAATGCATTGACCAAATGTATCAAGCAAGGTATCATTTTATATATACAAAATCAACTTTTGCATGAAAATAAAATCTAAATTTTCAATTTGAACAGCAAAAAGCCCCCTTTTGATGTGCCGTCAAATTTGTACTACAATTTGTTCAGTTCCAAATTGGCGAAGCCTCCTAACAGCAGCGAATCAATACAGAAGGACGCAGGAGCGCACTGTACAACATATGAGCGACGCTTGCATGTGACCAAAACCGCATGCGTGTGGCCATAATCGAGTGCCTACGCTTAGTTTACTTTGGCACGAGGAGAGATAAAATCCGAATATTTCTCGCCAATTTGGAACTGATCAAACTATACCTTCCTTCAATCATTCTTTCTTCTTACCTGTAAGTAGATCAGCATCAGAGGCGCTGATGTCAAATTGCGATTCTATAAATTTTGGCACGAATCTGATAAACCCTGTGATGATGGAAAACTCACAGGTTGCAGCAAGACAAACACATATGTAGATAGGATTGGTCAGGAGACTGAATACAGCGTGAGGTAAATCTGGAGGGAAACGGAAAGAAAATAAATTTGTTTTTATTAATTGAAAGAATGGAACAAAATACTTGGAAATATGGCACCAATAAACATTCGATTTTGTAGAAAAAAATACTAAAATACTATTTGCTAGTCCGTGTCATAATGCTATTATAATTCCAACAATGTGTGCATTAACCCGGAAAGCGTACCGGCTGGTTAAAAAAAAAAGACCCCGCGTCCTGATTGGTCAATCGTAAAATCAATTGTTCACGCATTTCATGCATCTGGACGCAGCTCCGCGAACAGCAACAAAACATGCCCGCATGAAATAGCTTCTAATGTGTCCATAGCATTATGACAGTGACTATAATTGCAAAGTCGATTCAAACATTCCACCGGGCCCTGTTTATCTCAATGCACAATGCGCCTGTTTATCAGGAGAGTACAATTTATTTTTACTTGGCCATTTTTTTCATACCACTCTGTATGACTACTTTATACGGAACCTCTGTTCAAATGCAGCTCTTTATTTGATAAGTTCATTCGCAAAACCAGACAAACGCCATATCTAGGCTGTTTAACCCCCTGGGGTCTACCTGTCTATCTTACAGTGGTTCTGATTGGTTTATTACAAGATGTACTCATATGAATAGCCAATTCAAATGCAGCTTGTAAAATGTTTCACTACCATCTTTATCAGGGATACTACAGGGATACAATTATTCTAACACTGTCTCTGATTGGCGCAATAAATGATGTATCCATCTTTTTGACCAATCGGCCGGTAGTTCTCAGGGGGTTAAAATAAAATTGAACTAAATATGCCATGCTGCTCTCAAATATGCTATAAGCATGAATCAATGGTGGCATTAAATGATGTCGATCATTTGGTTTGCCAAATATTAAATATTTGAATATTGCAAAGTGCGTAACATAGATAGCAGCATGGCGTGTACTGTCAATTTTGACAGATGTTGTTTGTCTATTTTATCAAATGAACTCTTCATATAACTGCCCTACATTCCAGACAAAGGAATGCTCTGATTTAATTTGCATTTACTACCGTTATAAAATTGTACAAACAAAACACTATATAAGACACACATACAAAAATATGCATAGCTATAGTTCAGTCAGTTCCAAATTAGCATATGAATTCAGGAGAGCATCGCGCGCCAAACGAGTGCATGGCACAATATGGTGCGCATGTTGCAGTGTCATTGTATGCATGATGCTTGCGTATGCCAAAATTGTGATTATACACTCGGATTACTTTGCGCGCGGATAGATAAAAACTGAATATTTCTTGCCAATTTGGAACTGATTGAACTATAGCAAGAATGGAAGACTTCTATATAGGGATATCTGACCAGTAGGCCTCCCGGTCAGGATAAAAATAGCTGGGCATCGAAAAAGGGAAAACACTGGGCGGCGAGTGCATGCAATTTAAATAATAGGCAGATGTTATTTTGAAGTCCATCAGTTCAGTACAGCATTATCCTTGGTGTAAGACAGAATGAAATTAACCTTGCACAAAATCCTCTATTGATGGATTAAAGGATTATATAGCTTTATTCTGTAACTAACTTATGAATATGTGTTACACCAACAGGCGCGTGCCCAGGGGGGTGGCTTTGGGGGCTCAAGCCCCCCGGGTCCCAAAGGGAAAAGAAATTAAAAAAGAGGGGAGGAGAGGGGAGGAGAGGAGGAAGGGAGGAGAGAGGGGGAAGGGAGGGGGAGGAGGAGAAGGAAGAAGGGGGAACCTGAACACTGAACCATATGAGTGTTTTATAACAAAGTAAATATTGATAGCAAGGAGAGTTTTACGTCATCCAGGCAAGTTAAAACCCAACAGCTCGGCCCTCTGAATCCCCGCCAACGGCATTCCCACACCACCAGTGGCGTAACCAGGGGGGGTGGGTGGGGGGCAGTCCACCCTCACCTCATTAGCAAAAGCTCGAGAGTACAAAATAAAAAGAAAGACAATTAAGGTGGAATAGTAACGAGCATAGACAGTACAAGCGCGGAGGTGGAACACCTCCCCATTATTGTCACGTTGGGGACTGCCCACCTCAAAAGAAGTCATTTTTTGCGCGAATTAGTTTCAATGTTTTATTATTCAAGCTTAACAACATGGTTTTAGGGACGCTTTCAGGACCATTTTAGTGAAAAAACTATCGCGTGAGTTAGATTCAATGTTTCTTTATTCAAGTTATAAAAAGATGGCGTAAGGAACGTTTTTCTGGACCATTTAAGTTTAAAAAAACCGACAGTTTGTACGCGTAAATTATTCAAGATTAATATTATTCACCTTTGAAAAACTTACCGTAATACAAACAAGGAACAAAGTATTTCTCACGTGCATCCACACCGCAAATAGGACATTGTGCAACCGCAGTGTTGGTATAACTTTCAATAAAAACAAGGAACTACATACATTCCCAGTAAAAAAAACATACAAAACTTTATTTTTCTACTCTATTCCTCTTAACCTTGGTCACTGACTGACCAGTGAAATTCGACTCATACACAGGCGAATCATGGTTTATAGAGAGTCTATATATGATGCGATCAAGCAAAATCAGTCTGAAGTAGGGCGTATCACATTTTCAGTTCCTTATTATTTCAACACAATTGGTCAGTGTAAATATTAATTTATACAATTACACCACTTGCACAGCCCTTTTATGGGAATTCTTAATTTACCGTCTACTAACTACTTTTCTGAGATTTTGAACTAGGGAATAAACCTGTGATAAAAACATATATTGCGCTTCATATCCATCTAGCGGGACGCCCGTCCTTCGGACAAATTCCACATCTGACACCATGTTACGCGATTAAGATTCACCATACCATGTTTTTATCTTATCAGAAACCACATTCTTTCATTACCTCATCGCCCTTGGTTATTTCACATTTCTTTAATAACCCCCTACCTCCCAAACACATTACTTCATAACCCCCCCCCCCCCCTCTCTCCCCACACACACCACCCACACACCCCCATCTCAACCCGCAATGCCTAACCTTTACCATCTCCAGTAGCACAGTGTATTTCTCCTTTAATATTTGCCCGCCTATAACAGAGGGGAAAAAAATTAAAAAGAGGGGAAAGAGGGGAAAGGGAGGAGGAAGGGAGGGGAGAGGAGGAAGGGAGGGTTGGAGGAGGAGGAGGAGGGGAGGGGAGGGAAAAGGAGAGACCGGGAGCTTTTATTAGTGTCTCTCACTTTATCTCTACTTCTCTGAACCATGTGAGTGTTTTATAATAAAAGTAAATATTGATAGCAAGGAGAGTTTCACGTCATCCAGGCAAGTTAAAACCCAACAGCTCGGCCCTCTGAATCCTCATTCTCACACCACCAGTGGCGTAAACAGGTGGGGGAGGGCAGTCCACTCCACCCCCAATTGGCAAAAGCTCGAGAGTAAAAGAAAAAAGGAAGAAAATGAAGGAGGAATAGTAACGAGCATAGACAGTGCAAGCGGAGAGGGGGACACCCCGTAATTGTCTCGATGTGAAGTCATATTGTGCGCGAATTAGTTTCAATGTTTAATTATTCAAGCTTAACAACATGGTTTAAGGGAAGTTTTTTGTACCATTTTAGTGAAAAAAATAGACATTTTTGCGCTTCGCGCGAGTTAGATCAATGTTTCTTTATTAAAATTATAAAAAGATAGCTTAAGGAACGTTTTTCTGGACCATTTTAGTTTAAAACACTGACAGTTTGTACGCGTTAATTATTCAAGATTAAAACATGATGGATCGTTTTTCTGGAGCTATTAGTGTTAAACTAGCCATTTTTAGCCGAATTGGTTTCAATGTTCATTCAAACTTTATAAAACATGTTTCAGACACGTTTTCTGGACCATTTTAGTTAGATAACTAGACATTTTAGTGCGTTTTGAGCGAATTGGTTTCATTGTTTTAATATTCAAGGTTAAACAAAATGGCTTCATGAACGTTTTTCAGGACTATTTAGAGTTAAAATAACCAGTTTTTGCGCGCTACGTACAAATAATTTTCAATGTTTTATTATTCATGCTTAACAAGATGGCTTCAGGAACGGGGTTTTTTTTAACCTTTCTTTTTGCAATAGACATTTTTTTTAAATATTTTGTTATTCAATTTGAACAAGATGGCTTCAGAAACGTTTTCTGGACCTTTTTTGTGCAAATTAGTCTCGCTGAATATTTATTAGTCAAGCTTAGGGAACAGTTCCATTTGTACGCAATAAATTTATCGCGACTGTATCGGGGCCTGATATGTTTTGGACCCGATGTTTTTCAAGTTGATTCGCGATAAAATAGTCATCAGGCCCCGATAAAATAGACATCGGGGCCCGATACGAGGCCTCTGCCATACCCTGGGGTATGTTTAGCAAATAGAGCGGGACATTGTTTAGCAAATACACGAGGATAATACAATTTACGTTAAACATCCATAATCAATAACATTATCTCTAAAAACTTGAAATGCTGAATTTGTACCTTACAACTAGAATAAATAACCCGAAGCTCTATTTACATACCGACCACTTATCTTTCGTTATATTTAAACAAGCGGTAATACGCTACGCGATAAATAATCCTTTGCTACTCGCAACTGTTCGCGATAAAAATCTCATCGGGGCCCGGAACATTCGCGCAATTTTTATCGCGTACAAATGGAACTGTTCCCTTAACAAGATGGCTTCAAGAACGTTTTCTAAACCTTTATTTTTTATAAAAGCCAATTTTGTCACGCTCCACGGGAATTATTTTAAAAATCGTGTTATTCAATTTCAACAAGATGACTTTATAAACTTTTTCTGGACCTTTAAGTGTTAAAATAGACATTTTTGGGGTTAGTTTCAATGTTATTTAATATTCAAGCTTAACAAGATGGCTTCAGGAACGTTTTTCTAAACCTTTCTTTTTACAATAGCAAATGTTTTCGCGCTCTGCGCGAATTATTTTTACTAATTTATTATTCGATTGGAACAAGATGGCTTCAGAAACGTTGTCTGGACCTTTTTAGTTATAAAATAGACAGTTTTTGCGCGCTACGCGCATTAAACCTTGCTTTTACAATAGCCAATATTTTCGCGCTCAGTGCGAATCCTTTTCAATATATGCGAATTTCAAACCCTTATGCTGTGTTGTGCAAAATTGAAGGGAAAATCATATTTTGAATGATATTGATAATACGCCAATATTGATGGGAAATGAAGTGAAGGTTTTCAATAAAATATTGGTCAAAAGTACATACTAAATCGCACCAAATGGTTTCGAAAATTGAACACTTGTAAGGGGGGGGGCACATAACCCCGCAGACCCACCCCCCCCCCCCCTTCCGTTGCACCACTTTGATTAGTCAAACATGCATACTCAATCAATTTATATTTAAGCCCCCCCCCCCCCCCCCCCCCCCCCCCCCGGGTAAAAAAATCCTGCGCACGCCTATGACCAAGGACAGACTATATTGGTTCATGTCACATTTTAGTGCATAAAGACTTACAACAAGTCTACACATTGAAGAGTACCTTTATATGAAAAGTACCTTTACTTCCCATACTGTCAAACCAGTAATGTTCGCATGCATTTAAGTTTCGCTACTTTCTCGAAGAGCACTAACTCGCAAATTGTTCATGCCGTAAACATTTCCAATCTACCTTGTTGCAGTGCATGGCAAAGTTACACAATGTAACCCCAAAGTTTACATTCGTGAAATTTTCATGCAATGAATTATGCCAGTATTGCTGATTTGTGACATTTTAATAATAATAATAATAATAATAACAAGACATTTCTTAGGCGCTTAATACAAAAAGCCTCTGAGCGCCGTACAACTAACAAATATGATAAAAGAGAGCAGCAATAAAAATTTACAAAATTAAAAAATTAAGCACAGTATGAAATATAAGAAATTGCAATAAAATACGGAAGAAATATACACTCAAACATTTCTGGTTTTACAGTACACACATGTATTTATATCTATAAATTGAACTGCTCTTAAATGTTACCATGTCTGCATAATACACATGATCAAAATAATGTTTTGTATAACAAAATAATCTACAATAAGGGGGTGTGGACCCTCAGCATAGCCTCCGTAAAACTGCCGTCGATTTTCCTTCTTTCTTTTTTTTGCTAACAAATATTAGGCAAACTCAGAGGGCAAAATTTTGGAGGGTCGGTAGCTAGGTCGATCCTTTTTTTTCTTCTTTTTTTTTTAGTGCATGATGGCATTTTTTAATTAAAAAAAATTAAATACAATTTCAATGCTGTTTATCACCTCTGATATGTGGTGTTTATATTTTAACTGTGAAAGAAGAATTAAGACTTAACAGCAAAAACAAAAATAGCGACCGGCGAATTTCGCGTCGGTCGCGGAGGGTAACCAAACTTTTTTTTTTGGCCTTACTGACAAACCGTGGTTCATGACAAGATAAAATTGGTTAATGTCAATTTGACTAATGTTTCTAGTGTGGTAATAGTTTAAAAGCAATCTAGTTAAGCAAACTTATTCATTTCAAGCAGAAAATAAGGCAATATTTTGACAAATTGGATAAAATTTAAAAAGAAAAGATTTTTTGGCCTAATGAAGAAACACAGAATTGTGGACGTCTTTGAGCTGATTGTGATATATTGAGACTATGGAGTGAGTTTTATGACAATATAGTTGGCCTCAAATTGCTCAGGCTCCAGTATTGTCCCGTCCCCCTCTCCTTTCATAATTATTACTTTACATTTATTGCATAAATCGTATAGAATTGAAATTTTAAGTTGGAATAATTATGAATAATAAATAACATTTTCTTTCAGTAAACCCGCATCTTGCCAAAAATAACCTATATGATTTCTATGATATAAAACCCAAAGAAAATTTACATTATCTCCTGTAATTAAGGTTGGCCTCTGCATAAGCATTGCCACATAATGAGATGAAGTTGTCCAATTAACTGATTAAGGTGCAGTGGTACATTAAGTAATAATAGTAATGGAATAATGGAATTCTGACTAATTATAATCAGAATCCATGATTTAAAATAAGGCATTGGGAGAATCTGAAAGGCAAGCGAAAGCAATCACGGGCTATTCTCTGTGTCCAATTATTAGAGTAGTTTTCAACATAAAGCATGTAAGTAATTTATATGATGTTAATAGGATAGCCCAGGCCTTCACGTTTGAAAATTGAAGGTGTGCTTTAAATCGCACTCCTCAAAACATTGAGGTGTGCTGTAGGTGTGCCATAAATTGCACTCCTCAAAAAAATTAAGTGTGCTGTTTTATGATCAAAACAAACTGCACATGGCGTAAGGTTGGGAGCGAGTCCCGGGTAATTAATCTACATTAATCAACAACAAAATAAAGTAGATTTGCCATTCCTGGGGCTAACTGTTAAGACAAGTAAACCTGTATGTTAATGTATGTATATATACACTTTCATTTTCAGTGTTGAAAAAAAATCATACTTTTGATAAGAATAATTTAATATACTATAAGATCTTAGGTTAGGAGTTATTATCCCTAATGGTGTGGGTCAAGGGGTATTATGTGGGTTTTCAAGGTTCAAATACGAGTCGTCTAAGGTCCTATGGTTTGACTTAAGAAAAAGAAGAAAATAATTTCAATTTTTTTTTTTTTTTTTTTTAGGCGTGCGATAAATCGCTCTTCTCGAAACCATTTCAGGCGTGCGATGGCGTGCGATCGCACTCGCACGCCTCAAACGTGAAGGCCTGTAGCCTATAATCATAGGCACACAAAATTGATCCAAAGTTAAAAACATAATGCCTGTTTAAAGGGCCACATTAAATACCAATTACATTCCTGCTTAGTGGTTCAGTTCATATTGATAAAACCTTGGACATGCATCCAAGCGCATCCAAGCGCATGATATCCATTTTGTATGACGACTGAACATCCTGGGGTAATAGAACAGTATATACATGTATACAAAATGAAACAGATTTTCATGGCATTTAAACAACAATCAGTGGTGCAAAAAAAGATTTGAAACAAGTCTACACTTGATTGGTCTATAAATAAGCTGAATCATGTAACTGCCATAAAAGGCTATAGTCTGATCAGCTCCAAATAAGCAGTATTTTAAGACTCCTTATTAATTGTAAAATTGTGAAGAAAAATCAACCAGTGGCAATTAATTTAAACTGCCACCGATTCAACAGAAAGATGAACCTTTCCATGGTCTATCACTGGGCATTTTTCGTTTCATATTTTGACAATTCTTGACATTTTCAGAATATTTCAAACATTTTGAAAATGTTTAAGGCCAAGTAACAAAAATGTGTTTCACGTCCGAAATTTCTTTAAAAATCAGTGAGGGCTGCCCTTATTATTTGGATTTTTTTTATTTATTTGTTTGTTATTTTTCAGAAGCCAAAATACAAGCTTTTTGCAAGAATTGTTTCGATATTCGTATCACTATCTATGCCAACGTAAACAAAGAAGGAATCAGCTTTAAAAATGGCGTCTTTTTCATTGAAAAATAGTTTGTAAATGATGGACACACAACAAAGACAGGTACGATTTTTGATTTATTTTTTGGTCAACGTCCTTAGACGTTGACATTTGAATTCAGATTCAGGCTTTGTGGTGGAGTCTATGAATTGCTTTCATGTATCTTGAATCAGTATTTGTACCCAGATGTCTTTAAAATGTATATTAGATCTGGATATGAAAATATGAACACGTGTTGTTACAATTGTGGAGAAATGTCTTAAATAATATAAATCAAATGATAGAGTTTTGCAAAATCTGCGACATTCGTCGTGTTTACTTTATTCTGTTTGGTATATAAATAATTGTTCACATTAAAATCTTTGTGAACTGGTGGCCGAGTGGTTAAGGCATTGGTTTCATGTCCTTTTAGAAACATTTAGGGGAGTTTGAGCCCGGTCCGGAGCGTCTACTTTTCTTTCTTTTTTCTTTTTTTTAAATGATATATTACATATGGTTTTATTAAAGTACTTTTGCAAAGAGTAAAAGCAGGATATACCAAGGTATTTGTTAAAATACATCATACACACTGTCTAAATCTTCTTTTTCATATTTCCTTTGTCCTCTGTTAATTTCATTCTAGGACGTTGACCAATTTTTTGTAAATATCTTGGGTTTTTTAAAACTTTTTTGAAGGAATTTTTGAAAATACCAAAATAACAAAAATATTGGAGCGGCGTCAAAAATTGGTGAGGGCGGGGACGAGAAACACGTTATTTTTTGTTTTGTTACTTAGCCTAACAAAATTGAAAAAGCTCAAAATCTGAAACGATAGGTCCATGAACAGAGGCTTGTTGTGAACGTAACACAACAGGAATCTAGTTTTAGTTTCACTGGACATCAGGTGCAAGATTGTGAAAGACTATCCACCATTCATTTGCAATGTTTTTGTGTGCTTTTTACAATATTCATGTTTGATGTGATCCAACATGAATAAATGAGGCACAATGTGGCAGTAGCTTATTTCCTTTAAGAGCACAAATGTGGGATAAGTTCATAATAAGTCAAATTTGCAAAAAGTCTCATTTCTGATCTTTCACACATCTTGTATCTATCCAAAGACTCAAATTCATGAACAAGCGTTAATAATCTACAATTAGAGGTATTTGACCTTCATTTAGTCCATTGATTTTTTTAACTACATGTAGATCAAACTTTAAATGTCTAACTTGATAATTTGTATTTGATGTTTTGAGACCAATTGATTTTCAATTAATTCTGGTTTAAGTTAGGAATTAACATTGACATTGGTACCAAAATGTTCCTTAACTTGTACAATACTATCATGATATAAATAACTCAATATTTATATTTCCTTCATTGTGCCTCATTTAATCGTGTTGGGTCACATATATAATAAGAGATAATAATTGTCTACTCAAACCCAGGTCTTGATCACTGCACTGGCGCACTGTGAAAATTAGCATCTTTGACATAAAAGGAATTATCCCAGCCTTACCAATTGTATAACATAAAATACAAGAATTATTTATTATTTACAATAATCTAAAGCCACATACACCACCTTATGCCACATACAGGGTGAGTCAAAAAGACTGCAATAGTGGAAAGAAGCCATTTTGTTTTCAAAACCAAACTGATTTTTTTAAATTTTAAACGTTGCAAGAATGATGTATTTAATCCTAACTTTGTGTGAAAAAATGAAGTCGATCGTATTTTTTGTTTGTCTTTGGTGACCCTCTTTGCTGCACAACCAAATTTACCTGTTTGTCCACGAGCACAGTGATTTTCATTTGAAATGGCACACATTGCATTTTCATATTTCAACAACAAAAATGGAAAATGTCAGTTTTTTATTACAATTTAGAACATTATACGCTTTTATAGCATGGGTATGATTATAATTGATTATGCTAACTCACATATAAAAAAGAAAGGATGCATCAAATTTCAATAACATCACAAATAAACTCAAGTTTCCAAATTTGAATGAGAGGCACATTTTGCGATCTGATGCATATTTTGGGTATCTCGTGGACAAACGTGTGAAATGGGTGCACTGGTCAAAAGGTTCACCAAAGGCAAACGGAAAATGATATTGACTTCACTTTTTCACACAAAGTTAGGATTAAATACATCATTCTTGCAACGTTTAAAAAGTTTTAAAATTCATTTTGGTTTTGAAAACAAAATGGCTTCTTTCCACTATTGCAGTCTTTTTGACTCACCCTGTACATGCATGTGATGTGCCTGAACCAGGCATAAATGCAGTGACCAGTCACGTCAGTAAGAACATGTTGTCGGCAAACACAGTTTTGAGATAGTAACCAATATATTTGTTGAAATATAAAGAAAATAATAGAAGAAAAAAAATGCTTCTTCAATTCATATCTTGTGATTACAAAGTCTGATTACCTTCAACATGGTGTCATTTTAAAGCGTAAAATGTACTCTTTCAAGTCATACCAATAACTCGGAATTGACTTGGACCTCCAACATGTCCATTTTGATGTGACGGGTCACAAATGCAGTGACCAAAAAAATTAATCCTCTGCGCACTTGACTGTATTATGCTTGTGTGTATTTTTTTAAATGTGTGTATGAAGTTCAACTAGTTTTGGTACTGATCATACTATAGAATATGACGGGGACGGGATTCAAAATGATTGAAATTCAATATGCTTACAAAGTGCATTGCTATTATATTATGATATGAAGTGGTGCAATATAAAAGCAGTGATATAATATATGACACAACACATCCCTTAGGCACTGAGTTATTTTCCAAATAACAAATTATTTTTAGATTTTGCAACGCAAACTCAGCCAAAAATCATAACGCGGGTGGGTGATGGGACACTATGAATCGAATTTCATTAGCCTAATGAATGATCATATAGTAATTTTTTGTCATTTTCAATTTCCTTAAAGGAAACTATTATAACTAATGACAACTTACGTGGTGATTTGAAAGGGGCACTGAGAAAAACATATAGGAGTATGTCCTCAATTTTCCTGGAAATCAGGATTTTTGCACCTTACTTGGCCATACTAACTACTATCTGAAACTGTTTATACCCTTACCCTACTACACCACACGGAAACAACACAGTCAGCAGCACTTGGCTTGGGCGCACACAAGTTCTATCTCTTGTGGCACTACTGAACCCCGGGTATTATATGTGGTCTCCAATTGTTTAGCCTCGGAAGCCCCACCCTTATTTTAAAAAATAGTCTGCTGAAAACATATTTGCTTCAAATGACTATTACTGAGTCTTAGGACTTTTACTAGTAAACAATGAAATCTCATTTAAGGGGGGACATAAGAAGTTTTTGATTTGATTATTTTACTTTTATGAGTGCTATAATTATTGAACTACTAATCAAATGCATCTAAAAGTATACATTTTTGTAAAGGAAATGGATCAGAGTGAAATGGATTTGAGTGATAATAAACTGTCCTGCTAGCAGGCCGCGTCAGTTTATATTTCACTCTAAATTCACTCTAAAACCATAACGTTGAAGTAATTAGGAATTGTATCGCTCTGTAAATCAGAATATATTTATGATTTATGATCAGAAATGTAAATCTGCAAGAAAATCAACTTTGTAAAAAAAATCATGAATAAAGGGCGCCCCCTGGAAAAGATCACATAATATGCCTGTAACTGGTTTTCAAAAATAATTCAAAAACAAATTGAACAATCCGTACTATCCTTCCACATAAAACGTGGGGATAGTAATAGTTAGGGTTCCAAAATATATAAACATGATTGAAGTCCATGATAGAGCACAGTCAAAATAAGTTGCAAGTTTTCTGGGACACGCTGTAAATGAGTGACCCTCACACCAAATTATTTTGGCTTACAATGGAATCCTATTATATAGAATGCTGCTCACTGTGATATCAACAACAACAAAATTGGCTCTAATTTATTCATGTTGTATAAACTTATTGTATAACATAACACCATTAAGGAATGACTCAGCCTTAAAATTTGAATACAATAAGTTAGACCATTTGGAATGGTAGTTGCTACTCTGAGTTTCACGCTTGTGTGATCATCAGACAACCTTACTAAATATAATAATAATAATAGCAAGCGCTTATTATAGCGCACTTTTCCCAAAGGGGCCTCAAGGCGCTTAACAACATATGATATGATAAAAAATAGGGACAGCGGTCCCAAATAGGTCGTCCGTTTATATGGGTAGTTTGGTTGCAATTGTACTTCACCTGTTTAAATGTAATCAATTTTACATATGCAGCCACTTTTACATCTTGACCTCAGATGACCTTTGACCTTGGTATGTGACCTTTGACCTCATTAACATATGAAGGTTTCCATGTTGCATCTATGACCCAAGTTTGATATAAAATTGGATGGATTGAGCGTGATACACAAAGATATTGGTCGAGCTATGAGTTTTAAAAAATATTGTGCGAGACGCAGTCGAGCACAAGTTTGGTTGCAATTGGTCATTGTATGGAAAAGAAATGGACAAGACAAAAAGTGTGTACTCAATTTTACATCTTGACCTCAAATGACCTTTGACCTTTGTATGTGACCTTTGACCTCATTAACATATAAAAGTTTCTATGATGCATCTATACCGAGGTTGGTTGCGATTGGTCATTGAATGGAAAAGAAATGGACATACAAAAAGTGTGTACTGAAATTTACATCTTGACCTCAGATGACCTTTGACCTTGGTATGTGACCTTTGAACTCATTAACATATGAAAGTTTCCATGTTGCATCTATGACCGAGGTTTGGTTGCAATTGGTCATTATATGGAAAAGAAATGGACAATACAAAAAAGTGTGTACTAAATTTTACATATTGACCTCAGATGACCTTTGACCTTGGTATGTGTCATTTGACCTCATTAACATATGAAAGTTTCCATGTTGCATCTATGACCGAGGTTTGGTTGCAATTGGTTATTGTATGGAAAAGAAATGGACAATACAAAAAGTGTGTACTAAATTTTACATCTTGACCTCAGATGACCTTTGACCTAGGTATGTGACCTTTGACCTCATTAACATATGCAGGTTTCCATGTTGCATCTATGACCGAAGTTTGATTGCAATTGGTCGTTGTATGGAAAAGAAATGGACAATACAAAAAATGTGTACTGAATTTTACATCTTGACCTCAGATGACCTTTGACCTTGGTATGTGACCTATGACCTCATTAACATATGAAGGTTTCCATGTTGCATCTATGACCGAAGTTTGATTGCAATTGGTTATTGTATGGAGAAGAAATGGACAAAACAAAAAGTGTATACCAAATTGTTGACACACACACACAGACAGACTGACAACACACACGAAGGATGCTGCCATAAGGTCTCTTCCTACGGACGACCTATAAATGAATACAAACAATATATAAAAAGGTCGTCAAAATAGTGGGTTGAGCCTCAAGACACAGGGGAAAAGATGAACACGCCCAAACAGGGGGAGGGGATTGTTTTATGTACAAATGAAAAAATGATCAAAATTTTATGTTTAAGTATTTCAAAAAGATGTTACCTTTCTAACCGTTTTGATGATATTTAGTGACATTTGGAGAAGAAAAGAAAAAAAATTGAAAGAAAATTGTATAAAAAGATGCAAATTATCAAAAATATAAACCCTCATTCCTTTCTTCATCTACCAAATTGATTATTTAAGGCATATTATGTGATCTTTTCCAGGGGGCGTCCTCTATTCATGATTATTTTTTAGATTTTCTAGCAGATTTACATTTCTGATCATAAATCATAATATATTGTGAGATTACAGAGCGATACGATTCCTAATTACTTCAAAATCCTGGTTTTAGAGTGAATTTAGAGTGAAAAATAAGTTGTCGCGCAGACATGACAGTCAATTTTCACTCTTTAAACCATGATTTTGAAATAATTAGGAATCAAATCGCTCTGTAACTCAGAATATATTCTTGATTTATGATCAGAAACATAAATCTGCAAGAAAATCTACTTTCTAAAAAAATCATGACTAGAGGGCTCTCCCTGGAAAAGATCACATAATATGCCTTTAAATCCAACTCACTTTTCAAGCTGACATCATTGAATGCCATATGGACGGTTTCATCCTCATCGTCATTGCTATCAGATCCAGAGCCTGGTTTCATCTCATTCTCTACCGGCTTGGGAAGTGCCTTGGGAAAGCCAAGGATGGGTGTGGCGAATACGGCTAACATGGCGCTACTTATGAAGAAACCTGCAAGATGGTATCAAATTCATACAGTCTTATAATGCAGTCTTAAAGAAGACACCTAGAGCTTTCAGAAACTGAAAACCCCATGTCGATACGACGTTTTGTTCCAAAGTTATGTCAAATTGTATACATGAATTTCCATCAAAACTTATGTAAGCCGCCATTTTGAATTGGCCATATCTCAATTTGGGATTCCCTGACATCCGACTCATTCCTCTTGATCGCGTCACATATATACACACAAGATCTGAATTAGGCAAAATTAAAAAAAAGTTGTGTTGCCCTCAGCGACCGACCCTAAAATCGTAAAAACTAGGGTCGTATTTTTGTTTTGTTTTTTAGATTTAAATTTGATTAAAAGTGTCTAAATGTTACTATTTCTTGCTTAAAATTAATAAGTAAGCCTTAATAAATGTTTTTTAGACTATTGTCACACTAGAAACATTAATTATATTGACATATGGGCCTATACTTATTTTGTCTTGACATGAACCATTCATTTTTCAGCCAAAAAAAAATGAAAAAAATGTTGAAAAAAAAAGAAAAAAAATGTTGAAAAAAAAAAAAAAAAAAAATTATTTTTTGGCACTTGAGGGCAACACAACATTTTGTTTTTGGCCTTATGTCAGTTGAACCAGTAAGCACTATAGATGTAAAAAATGTTGCGGCTATATTAAAATTTGCATTTTACACACAAATGAAAACCAGTAAACTTTCTGTACTATATTTCAGAAGTGTCTGTACTACACTTTTTGGACATTGTAAACAAAATTTGGGCTTGGCCACGCTTATTTTAGTTTAAAAAAAACCTAAAAAATGTTGCGCACTTCGCACACTTTTGTCCTACATGTCTCAACACTGTAAAACAAAACTTGGGCTTGGCCACCCTAATTTTAGTTAAAATACTGAAAATTGTTGGTGCTTTGCACACTTTGCGTTGCATGCATTCATTCAAATGTTTCAACACTGAAAATGTTTTAACATTGTAACACAAAACCTAGGCTTGGCCACCATAATTATTTTGTTTGCTTCCTCATTTAACTTCCCCAATAACTAGCTAGATAAGTCTTACAAGTACTATACAGATTTGTTTGTGCATTGGGGGGATCATGATAACAAATAATCAACATCTGAATAGGGGTGGTCATAAAATTAATTGCCTTCGTCAACAAAATGTTGACGATAAATATGATTTTTGGGACCTCCCCTACCAAGAGGGTAAAAAACATGCCCAAAATAGCCAATTTTGATTAGTTTGTAGTTGTATAAATTAAGTCAATAGACTCAATACATGTTTCTAGAAAAATTAGAAAAAATCAATGCACTTGCACAAATGTTGATATGCTTACAATTGCACTCCCCCTGCGGGGTCGTGCCATTATTCACACATCAAGATCAGCATTCGTGCACTAATTTTCCCAATATATCTTGAAACAACACATACACATATTTAATACTGACCTAGTATATTTGGATGATGATCAAATGTTTTGGAAGCGAAACACTTATATTATCAATTGAAACCAATACTTCCATTCCATGGCTTATTAATATTATATTATAAACCTACAAATGGGCATCGTCACAAATGAACGATCAGTTCAATCTAATGATAAATTCACTATCAAATGCATTTATTATTTAAGTGACATATTGTTAATATATTAAACTAATGTTAAATTAAATTCTACAAATGATGAATATATTAATTAAAATTACCAGTAAATTGTATAAAATCTACATGTGATAGCATAGTTAGAAAATGTGTGTCAATTTGGAGGAAAAAATCTTGTTTAGCTCACAAGCAATACCATCAATTCTTTTCATTCAGCAATATTGTCACATTTTTCTTTCCTACGTCTGTTATAAATAATTCCATTCTACATGTACATGTATTTCTTTGCTTAATCTGTGAGTTTTGTCAAATATTTATTTGGCCTACTCATCTTTATCTACATGGCAAGTTCATATACATGCCACTAAATAAAGAGTAAAACAAATACAACAAGTTGACAGGTGGCCACATAAATGTGTATTAATTATTAACACAAGTCAAATACTTTAAATGTTTTCAACAAAGTTGATCATGGTAAAATCATAAACTGGAAATGGTTTTTATTGTCTTTCTTTCTTTCTTTTTTGTTGGGGTTGTTGTCACATATTTCCTCAATGGAGAATGATAGATCTATGCACAATTATCAACGGTTAGTTTGACAGTTGACACTAATCGAATCAACCATCATATAGGCCTATATCATTAGCAACTTTATCAACATAGTTAATTAAACAAAGTCCAACTCTTAATATCACATCGCTACCATGTCTGGAAATAGCACCACACCAATGTATTTTATCAGACTTGTATAATAATACTTAATAACTCATGCTGCTTTTAATAGTCCCATATATAGTGGTCATATGGGGAGGGGGGTTACCCGGTGTGTGTCTATGAATTCAAGGAGGGTGTAAGTGTACTGATTTTTGTGAGGGTTGTGTTCGTTAACCCTAACACTCTTGAGTACTCCAAATTACTACGATGCGGTGTGCTCGTTCTACCCCAGGCTATATACATAGCGAAGTATACTGACATAGTTATACTAACATTTTGTTATGAAATGAAACGAGTTACTTTTTAGTGTCTGTAGTTGTAAATTGAATGTAGAATTTCTGCCCTTAAATAGCATTGTGTATGGCTTTAAAATGACACATAATTTCAATATCAAAATTGTTCATTTCATGTGATTTCTAATTTTTACAACCAAATGACCCCGGGGGGCACTGACATTGGGAAGGGGTATAAGTTAGCTCTGCTACAGAGCTCTCTTAGTCCCACCCCTTCATCAACCCACCCCATCCCCTCACCAACCATAACAACCCACCCCATCCCCTCACCAACCATACACTGCCTTGCCTGCACCATGGAACTACAGCATGTAGACTACATGTATACTACTACTAGTGCATGTATACATCACTGTACTGACCATGTTACTACAGTAATCAGACCAATGATAAACTGCTCATATTACTAATTGATGCCAAGGCAGTGACCAGCGAGGATTTAGCAGCAGGCATAGCCTGCTGCTAAATCCGAGTATCAAAACACATCACACACAGCAGTATAGACCATCTGGTGAACTGCATAGAGACAGTGTTGGTAGATAATTGACCTGCTGAAGTGTTTCTAGAAATTGGATTAAAATACAGTACTATTAATGGGAATTATGGGAATTCTAGGCGATGCCAGCAGAGCTAGGTATAGGTATGTGCCGCCCTGAAGACCCTCTTTTTCACCCTCTTCTGCTCGCTCTTAGACCCCCCCCCCTTCCTTTTGAGCCTGCATCAGCTCTTAAGACCATGAAAAAAGCATGACATTTGCGTTCCAAATCCACAAATATTTGACAAATATGTGTTCAAAAACCCCACTTTTTTCAGTTTAATCAGTTCTTAAGAGCCTAACACTCTTGAGTACTCCAAATTACTACGATGCGGTGTGCTCGTTCTACCCCAGGCTATACATAGCGAAGTATACTGACATAGTTAAACTAACATTTTGTTATGAAATGAAACGAGTTACTTTTTAGTGTCTGTAGTTGTAAATTGAATGTAGAATTACTGCCCTTAAATAGCATTGTGTATGGCTTTAAAATGACACATAATTTCAATATCAAAATTGTTCATTTCATGTGATTTCTAATTTTTACAACCAAATGACCCCGGGGGGCACTGACATTGGGAAGGGGTATAGGTATGTGCCGCCCTGAAGACCCTCTTTTTCACCCTCTTTTTCACCCTCTTCTGCTCGCTCTTAGACCCCCCCCCCCTTCCTTTTGAGCCTGCATCAGCTCTTAAGACCATGAAAAAAGCATGACATTTGCGTTCCAAATCCACAAATATTTGACAAATATGTGTTCAAAAACCCCACTTTTTTCAGTTCTTAAGAGCCCATTTTTCGTCAAAAATCCGCTCCGAAACCCCCATTTTTGAGACCCTGAATGGCACACCCCTACCCCAAAATAAGTTGAGTGCCCACCCCCAACCCGGTCAAATTACATGAATTGGTTCTTATTATTTTCCTTACCATTTGTCTGCCCATTTTGATCTGTACCTTGACAGTGAACCCCCCCCCCCTTCAATTTGTTGCGTCGCAAAGGCCAAAAAAGCTGTGTCACTACTTTAAGGGGAAAATCAGGAAGCTTGGTCAGTCAGTCGTGGAAGGCAATATAAACATAATTTGCCTAATGAAGATCAGGTGGTTATTACTGTTATCACACACATGTACTAGGGATAGGAAAAATGAGCTATAGCGCAAAAGCGCACAAAAAAGCATCCCACAGCACATTTTGTCAAAAGTTGTCTAAATTTAAATCTCACATACAGGGTGTGTAAAAAAAAAAGTGTCCCATGCGGGACAAAATTAATCAAATATATACATCCCATGCTTAGGCCAAATTAAATTAATTGTTTGTCTCAAAGCTCCCGCGCGCGTTAGTTTATTGATGCTCATTAGAAAAACAAAAATCTGAAAAAAACCTTCTTTTTTTTCTCTTTTTTTTTTTTTCAAAAAAAAAAAAAAAAATCTGAAAATTTCACAGATTTTTCAGATTTTCATTGATCACATCATCTTAAATACAAAAGTTCACTTTTACAAGGATTTCAATATTTTATATTTAAAAAAAATTAAAAAAAACTTGAAAAAAAACCGCATTCCGCATTAGTTTTACAACAGGAGAGGAGCTTTGAGACAAATAATTAATTTAATTTGGCCTTATTGTTTTCAGAAAAAAAGACTGTTGGTACGCCCTATATAATAGTCCTCTATCAAATATACTTTATACTGACATTGAATTTCACCCCTTAACTCCTGAGATATGATCAATTCAGTAACAAGAGTGCGAGTCCCACTTTGGCCCCTTATGAACAGGAATTAAATTTTCAATTGAAAAAATTGCTTCTGAGATTCCAATTATGATGTTTATAGGCTACACCAATGTTTTGTTCAAAACATATAATATTCAAATATTTTGTGTGTTTTTTATGGATAATATGGATGAAACTATGTTTTTCTGATCAATTTGAACTAACTTATCAACATTTAGTAGGTATATTATTATTGATTTCCTTGAATATGTTCAATTACACACTGACTGGCAATTCTAATAAAAGAATTCTCTGCACATGAAAAGTGGCCAATGCTGAATTTGACATTCCTCAGTAGATTTGCCATAATTTAATAATGAAACCTCCAAACTTGATAGAAAAAAATCTCATGACCTTAATGATTGCTGAATGTGATTATTACTGTTTCACATAATTTAAAAAAAAGTATTTTTCACTAGAAAAATCATGTTTCACATGGGACACTTTTAGATACACCCTGTATGTCTGTGGTATCATTCAATGATCACTCTGAAACGCAATGAGGTTACTTCTCAATTTGAGTGGAGACTGGAGACGACAATATAGCTGGCATCCACAAAATTATAATAAGAAATCGGTTAAAATGTGTCCTTACCGAGCCACCATGCTCCGACCCACTGAGGGCTGCTAGGCGATAGTCCGAGTTTTGAAGACACTACAGTTCCAAAGTCTACATAAAGGCTAAGGCATAGACTACCTGTGACGAATCCGAGAGCCGGTCCTACTACGGGCATGCAGTAAAATATGGCTACAAAACAGGGGGAAAAAAAATCATTTTTGTAAACATTTGTCTCAATTATTTATCAACAAACAACTCTTTATAAAGATAAATGGGGGTTGGGGTGGGGTTGGGACAGGGTTGGGGTGGGGTTGGGACGGGTGGGGTGGGGTTGGGACAGTTGGGGTGGGGTTGAGATTAGACTTGGGTTAGTGGGATGGGTTTTGGAGGAGCATACCCTTTGACATTTTTGTTCTCCAAGTATTTCATCTGGCTGTTTTTACATAAATTCAATTTCATTTCATTTAAAGCACACTACTTTTATATATTTTTGTAGTTGATTAAACTTGATTTGCACTCATCTCCTATCTGATAAATAAGGAACTTTCAAAGCTCTATGAAAAGTTGGTTGTTGTTTTTTGTATTGTATTACTAATTACTATACACTAGTATCCTTTTATGCTACGTAAGTGGATATTGCAAAGTTAATCCTAAGCGCTCTAAATTAGCAGAAATTCCTGAGGGCAAAAATCAGGTTCAAAGACATTGCCAGTGAGCTCTTTTAACTCCTTGAGAACAAACTACCTGCTGATTGGTCAGAAAGATGGACGCATCATTTGCTGCACCAATCGCAGACATTGTTAGAAAATTGTATCCCTGATAAAAATTTAAAGTCAAATATTATAAAAGGTGTATTTTAATTGGTTATTCAAATGAGTATATCTTGTAATTATCCAATCATAAACACTGTTAGATAAGCAGGTAGTACTCAGAACGGTTAAAGGTGGATGTTCCGATCACTTCAGCTTTTTTTTGCACATCAACATATTTTGATGTCAGAAGAAACCCCATATTTTTCTCACTATTTCTGTAACATTTTTGGCGCAAGTATGTTCCATTGAGACGTTATAGGCCAAAATGCGGTGAATTACTACCAAAAGTGGTTGTGGTTAAAGGTAGATGTTCTGATTGCTGGCCCGATTTTCAACTTGATGTTTTCTATTTCTCACATTCCAAATTTGAGTTGCATAACTCCAATCTTTCTTATTTTAGAAGCACAAGGTCACACAAAAATTGCCCATTGAGTAGTACACAAACTGGCTGGTGGTTAACCACCACCTTTGGCAGTAATTCACCACATGTTAGCCTATAATTTCTAAATGGAACATTTCTGGCCCCTAAGATTGTAAACATAATGAGAAAAAAAATGGGGATTCTTCTGATATCAAAATATCTTGATGTGAAAAAAAATTCATAGCCCCAATAACGTGATCTGAACATACACCTTTTACCATAACCACCTGGTCATTTTGTGTACTTTTACTCAATGGGCAAATCACATATATCACCATGTGCTTCAAAATAAGAACCATTGGAGTTATGCAACTCAAACTTTGAGATACAACTATTTTAAAGATGACCCTTCATGTAGAATAGAAAACATCAAGTTAAAAATCGGGCCAGCAATCGGAACACCTAAGTTGAGGGCTCATATTAAAAATCAGTGGCCTGGAGGATATCAAGTGAATGTTTGGCCCCAGGACCTGTCATTTCATAAAACTTACCAAGATAGAGAGATGATTCTGATCTTTTGATGAAGTCATCGATATACGTCGTTCCCAATGTGATCATAGTTGTCGAACCTATGCCAATCAATACCTGAGCTGTGAAGAAAAATATAAGACTGTGCCATACCGGGGCCACTTTGGCACACTCCAATGCCGCCTCGGTCTCATTATAACTTGTTCTTGATATATTACATGTTGGAAGCGTATCTTCCGAGTCAGTGAAAGAGGCATGGTAATGCCCGACTATAAAGTGTGGAATGGTGAATATCAGCGAGCCGAGCGCCATCAGCCAAGCGCTGTACGCGATCCACTTTGGCCTGTGCGCGCCCGCTTTGCCGCCGTAATAACTACTGATTACGACTACTAACGTGCCAATGTCATAGCAGCTGATTATGAGTCCACTTAAAGAGCTACTTAATCGGAACTGTCTTTCAATGTTTGTGATAACGCTACTGGTGTAGCCTAGGGTCAATTGACTCTGGGAAATTGATAGTAGCCCTGAGAACAACACAAAGAATTTGGCATTGGCTAAGAATTGGATGGACTGAGGATGCCATTTGCTGAACCCGCATAAAGGCTTGCCACTGTTGTGCGAGGTTCCCGTGCCCGTCATTGAGTCTGATGATGAAGTCATGTTGCTGCCACTGCTTGACGATTCATTGGTTAAGGCTCTCCAACGATGAGTGTCGGACATTTCAAACCGCGGTGTGCTCCCTAGGTCCCAACTATCAAAGTTGACTGGTAGCTGACCAAGGGAGGAAGAAACTACAAGCCTGATAATAAGTAATGCTGTCGCTCAGTAGGCCTAACTACTGTACCTATGACGACACTATGATGCCATGGTAAACTGGGAGCATATCTTGTCAATGCCTCACTGTATAAATAAAATAAAAACATAGTCAGCAACAAGTAGAATTATGATTCTCATTTCACAAAGAAAGTGCAAAATTTGCTTATGAAGTTGGTACCTGATATGATGGCTGAAAAACCTCAGGAAATTTTGACTTCGTAGGGACAATTTGGGGTTTGGAGGGACATTTTAGGCTTTGAAGAACAATTTAATGTATACAAATAAAGACATACATTTACAACAATTTGAAGGGAATATTTCTTCATGAAGGAAAATTGTTAAAGTTTGGTCCCGGGAAATTTACATCTCTTCTGACCCTGGTACCTGATGTATTTTACAACCAATGCTTTTGCACTAGCCTCTCAGATTTTCTTATAGTTGGGGCTGTTAGGGCATCACAGGGGAGGTTTGGTTCACATTCTTCTAAAAGCACCAAATTTGGCCCATTATAATGCTCATACCATACTCTTTTAATTTTTGATGGATGCCAACATTTGAGCCTTTTGGGACGGCCATATTGGCCAATTCCAATATGGCCGCCATACTGGGGGATCAATAATTCAAACTGCTTATATGACAAACATGCCAAATCGATTTTGACAAAACAATATCTCAAATTGTTTGTCAGATCACAAGGGTTCAAGAAGAGGTAGTTTTTACCACCTGGAGACGTTTTTGTGCTTAGTACACTACAGGGGTCAAAAGGTCAAATTATATAGGAGTACATAGAGATATCGATTGTCAAACTTTTAAAAAATAGGGGAAATGTAATGGGCTATATTGTTTGAAGGGGTCATTTAATTTAACCTACCTTTGTATCCAATTTCATGAAAAACAAGCAAACAAAAAAGCTCAGGTGCTTGCGCATGAAATCGTTGCAACTCCCAATGTTGCACAATATTCTCAATGATTTTTGCTTAACTTCGTCAGGTTCTAGTCACTCAGAAGATAATGTAATTGAAAAGGTCATGTAGGGGTCATTAGAGGTCAATCTGTGTACACCTCATGTTACCCGCAAGATTATTGTCCCCAAGCTTGTTTGTAATGACCTTTGACCCATTTCTATTAACACTTTAAACTATTTATTGCTGTTTTGGGAATAATGCAATCTGAGGCAATCCATAGACGGTGATGGCAATCTGAGGATCAATCAATGGCGGTCAATCTGAGGATCTCTACAATGGAGGTCTGTGGACAGGTAAAAATAATGGGAGAAATGTGTGACTTTGCACAGGGACTTTTTAAAGATGTCTGAAGGTAACATAACAAAAAAAAGTTTCTGACTCCTACACTTCTGGGTCCAAGTGATGTCAAGAACTTTTTGATACCCCCTCGTATTATGTGTGTGTGTAAAGATACAGACCCGGGATGATCCCCTACTCTTTGCGAAGGAGTCTGACTATTTTAACGTGCTCGGGGATAGCTCTTTCGATGCACAGGACCAACATTTCTATGTGACTTCCGAACCACAAGGTAATTGAGACTAAGTACCTTGCCCAAAGATACAAACATGTTGGCTGTAGCGGGGCTAGAACTCACACAACCTTTGTATTGTGAGACCTGCATGCTATCCACTAGACCACACATGCTCAAAAACGCATACTAAGCATAAACACAAATGTGCAGCTCCGGTTGAATAAAAATAACGTGACTTTTTGACCCGAACCGACCAATACGTTCATCCGATTGGCCAAGTTGTACTCATGGCTTCATGAATGTCAAGCGCTGAGCATTGCTTCACAACGCTCCAAAGCTTTACGTTTTCACACATATGCGCACTACATGTAGTGCTCATACAATGTATAACACAAGTAAAACAATGCCTGATCAGGAAAGCATTTTGCGATAATTTGATCAGTCTACGCGGCAAAGCGGCAAACACCGGGGCCAACGCTGGACCAATTATCAAGCGGAACACTTTGTTGACTTTGACGCTGCATACATTTTCTCAAGCTCCCAATTTTTAAAAATACAGCGGATATTTTTTATGTACGGGTGTGCCGCCAGTCAAATGAAAAATGATCCAAAAATTTACCAATTTTCGGGGGAGGGGGGGGGGGTGTACCGGAGACCCATCATCTTTCTTTTAATTATATATATTTGTCCACCAAATATATAACAACCAAAATGAGAATTTTCAACGCATATGTGTACTCAATTTTTCTATACAATAGTGAAATATGGACAATAACAATGAAACTAGAACACAAAATTGATGTGTTCCAAAGAACTTTACTAAGACAAACTTGACAAAGTGACAAATGTCGATCTATACAAAAACAAATAGAACCATGGAGCAAAACTATCGAACGAAGACGCCTATTAAAATTGGAAGGGACATCTAAATAGATTGCCACAAGAAACTCCAGCAAACCAAGTTTTAAAAGAATATAACCGAGCCACAAAAAGACCAGTCGGATGTCCAAAACCAACCTGCTAAGCAAACATCAACAAAGAAGTTGACCTGGACCGGCACTTGTGACACAGACCAATGATCGTCCTACGACCTGGAAAGCAATAATAGTATTTAAGTATATAGTTGCGCGCGCAATGGCAACATAGCCAGAAAGCGTAGACGATGATGATGATAAATATTAGATACATTTGGCTAAAATTTCATTTAGACTCATAAATTTACCAAAAATGGCTATGAAAAGGGGTAATTCGTTTACCAGACGTAAAAAAAATGGGACCCTAGCCTCTAAGTCTAACTAAAGTAAAACTAAGGCCTATTTGGCAGCGCATCCTAACCTCAGTCATAGGCTCATATCCATTCATATTTATATCATAAACTAAAGTCCATGTTTTTTATTGTTTTAATATATCAACACTACAGCTAGACAATCATTTAAAAACATTTATGATTTATTTAAAAATAAGCTTACAATTACATTTTTAGTTTTTAATTTAGGAGGGGCTATGAATCCGGGGCTATCACTCAGCTCAGTCTGGCTGGTTAAATAACTCTTGATTAAGCCTCGTAAACCATTTATTAAAAGAACTATCAGTTGTGGTGCTATCCCTTACTTTTACAAAAAATTGCATTTTACCGTCAGTGTTCAGTGCTTTCCGTTCCGCAAACATAATACAGGTGTGTGTTTTCTATCAAAATGTCATCGCATCCACCACCGTCTATCATCGCCAGGCACCGGTTGGTTGCATTGGAAATCAATTAGGCGGGTTGCCAATTATTGACTTCACAGCAACTTTGGGCGCTTTATTATGTATTCATTAATAGTACCCCAGCCACATTATGTTACAACTAACTCCCCCTTCCCAGAAGTGAGCTCCAGATCAATGATCAATGTTGTAGTATGGACTTATCAGACATTTTTGTTCATTTTTAAAGGTACATTCAGTGTTTTTTCCATCAAATATCTTTTAAACCATATAAATCCAAAACGCACAAAGGCAAACTTTCTAGTCTCAAAACCATCACTCACTTGTGGTGTTCCACAGGGAACAAAGTTAGGGCCCGGTATCTTTACCGGTGCCTGGTGTGTGATGATATACCGAGGTGAGTCCTCAATGACATTGCCTTTGTGCGTTTTGGATAATTAATGTATTTTGCTGGTGTCTGTATTTCGTTGCAATATTTGTATGCATGTATTTTTGATATTTATATATATATTTTTATATTGTAAAGCCGGCTTTTTCAGCTTATGCTGCCTGCTGGCTATTTTTATACCGTGAATAAATAAATAAATAAATAAATAAAATCAATTGGCAATGATATATCATTTTCTTTCCAAACAGCCAAGAAATGTTGCTCTTTTTTTAATATTCTGAAAATGTTCATAATCTTGAGACCGAATTATTAGCAGATTTCTGCAATGCAAGCCCATTTTGTATTTCTTTTGGTTGATTTAATATCTATCATCTATCCATCCATCCCTAAAATCTATCTAATGCATAATATCTATTTATAGTATCTGTCTGTTTGTGATTCTGGCCAGGGATAGCACTGGATCAAAAATGTGAGAGGTCCCATGACATTTTTCAGGACCCCGTAGGACTTAGTCAAAAAACACATTTAAGGGGTCCCCAAGAAATTGAGGGGTCCTGATGTTTGGGTATTTGAAAATTTTACTTTTTTACAGGCAGTTTTAATGAATTTATATTGTGAGCAAAGGATGGATATGTAATTTACAGAATTTCTTAAGGTTTCCATTTCCATACATCGTCAAATGTAAGGGGTCCCTTCAATTTTGATCGGGACCCGCAAGTCTTCCCAATATGAAACCTGACGCGTCACTATTAGAAAGTGAGAGGTCTAGGACGCGCAGACGCGTCAGAATGCGACCCCTGGATTCTGGGTGTCTGTCGGGGTGCCCGGAGTCCGTCCGTCCGTTCATTTATGTGTTAGTTCGTTCATTCACCTAATCATTCAAACATTAATTCAGTTATTTTGTCTGTTGGTTTGGTTATCCATCCAACATACTGTATAAGTGAGGTTTTCGGCATGATGTTAAAGTCAGTGTGTCAGAAAAGTATTGTATCGTATACATGATATGATTCTACGGTAAATTTTCCCCCACGAGAAATTTATCAACTGAGAGGCCAATGAGTACTACTGATGATCATCTAACATTGCAAGACTGCGCTTGATAGTGAAAAGTTTGCAAGCCGACCGTAGGCGCTAAGGGAGTGTTCATAAATAATTGGTGGGGGGAAATGTGTGATACTCTGCAAAGGGGGGGGGGGGGGGGGGTGGGGGGGGGGGGGGGCGGGTAAAAATAGCTAATTTTTTGGCGCGCTATGCGGACATGTACTAGCCCAGCTAAAAAAGAATGACATATTGATAAATTATTGCCTGATACGAGCATAAAACAATCCAAATATCCCCCAGCTCTTACAATATACTCTATATGTGACCTTTTATGTACATCTCTGTGCATGCATGAACATCAATACACAGAGACTTGGTTACTATTGAACTACCTATTGACATTGGTATCGATCGATCGATTTTTGACTTGCACACTTCCAGCATTGGTCTGGAAGAGAAAGAACACACATGATTGAATCAAAATTGCCAACTACTTCCTCTCAACCAATCATCTCGAGTCTTATATAAGAAAGATTAGTTCCCGTAGATTTTTTAGCCGTGCGAAATCTTGTAAAATGACAAACTAGCGAATTTAGCTGATTAATGTAATGCCGTAACCCCGCTGGAAATGGCTTGCGCCAAAAAATGTGTAGTTTGAAACAACATTGCCACCTATATGCGTACATCAAATTATGTTAAATTTCGGCTTATTTAAAAGAGGAAACAATAATCTAAATGGGATCGAGCGAAAAAGTAAAGAAAATTAATTAGCCAGCCCCCGACGATAAAAAGTTTGGTCCAGGTAGTAATTATCACCGATGGATTCCCATGTTTAACGAAGTGAATATTAGTGAGCGTTGAGCAGATGCGCGCGTTATTTTTCGATATGAGGGCAAATTCATATCAATAGCAAACAACAATTGCGCGCACATTGTATTCAAAGCCAGGATATATAATAATTGGAGGGAGCATCCTAATTGGTTCATGAACAGAGATCGTGCATAAATATGTTAAGTTAATCAGGGGATTAAAGACCATGGCAGGCATGCACCTAACCAAAAGATCTGCAGTGGGAGTTCTGATTCACTCTAGAAGATTCTACAACCTGACCTCCTATAAGGCCTAGATGTGATGCGTCCATCACTAACAAAATATGATACATGGTCAAATTCTGTAAAAATACCATAAAAGATTGCTTGATAACAATGAACGTGGGGTGGGGGGGGGGGGGGGGGAAGAAAGTTTCAGGTACAGGCATACGTGGGGGTCAAAAAAGTCATGACATGGCGTGAGGGGGGGGGGGTTAAAAAAGTGTTGATATACCAACATTGAAATCACTCCTGCTCCCACCACTGTATTTATGAACGGTCCCTAAATATCGGTTGAAAGAAACCTTTAGAAACAGTTAGGCTAGTGTTATCAACCATTACCAACATTTATCCGAATTGGGATTTTTTTTAGTGGAATATCACAAGCTCTGGCATTCACACGGCCGCAAAAGCCACCGAGATTGTTTTTCATTAAATGTTTATCTGGTGAAATGCTTTTAAAGGGACACAATGTCATGTTGAATTTTTTATTTTAATTAATTTACTACAGAATTCAAGATGAATATTAAAAATTGCATTATTGTTGTTTCTACTAAAAAAAACACCAGCAAAACTTGATTAAAACAATGTTTTAAATATGTTGGAATACCACCCTTGACCATGTAAAATCCCGGCCCCCCAACTCAACACAAAAGTTGGTAACCATGACTGTTCTTCATTTTTTCAAAGTACCCCTTTGCAAGGATTTTTCAACAATTTAACCCCCCTTTTTTGGCAAAAGCGAGGACAAAATTGGGGTAAAATATACCCCCTTTTTTGGGTTTTCACTGACTATCATATGAAACACCCCTTTTCGAAGACACTTTATACATATTTTAAATAGATAAAAACGTGTTGCTCCCAACAGTAACAGGCGTTTATGGTCCTGTGTTATAAACTGGTGTACCCCAAATGGTGTGTTTGGGTTGTTACCATGTTCTAATCAAATGATTAAATCCATACTGTGATTTTTGTTTTTTCTTCTTGGTAAATTACCCCTTTTTTTGAATTTCGCGGAGACTAATTCATGAAATACCCCCTATTTTCATGATTTCGTTGTCAGCGCTGACAATTGAAAATATACCCCTTTTCCGCGATTTTTAGAACAGTCATCATGGTTACCAACGTTTGTGTTGAGTTGGGGGGCCGGGTGTAAAATGCTGGTTGCGGCTCTACCAGCATTTTTGAATCGACGTTTTGTTGTTCAAAGAGGTGTATAATAGTTCATACATGTAATACAATTGTAAAAATATACAAATCCCAGTTTTTATCATATTTTTTTGTAATTGAGGGCGCTGCCTCCACCACATCTCTTAACAGACGACGGTGGCTACGAACGGCCGTTGATTTTGAATTTCCGTTGGTTTCAATGTAACAATGGATTTTGATTATATGACCCCATAAAATTCATCATAGGTTAGAAGAAAAATTTTCCAATCCAAAACCGTTCGGGATGGCTAATCATCCCAATTGTAAATGCTATTTTTTGAATTTAAACCGTTCGTCCCATTCACTTGATCACGCTAACCTCGTTCGCATATTTTAACCTGAATACTCGTGAATACGCCTATGTCCAGCGTCGTCTGTCTCTTTATTAATAATGCCCCTTTAATACCAGCTGACGGTCTATAGATAGACCACACAAAATATATCTAGAACCGGGACCCCCGCAAAGCTAAAAACACCGATTAATAAGTTATGATCAACGTTCATTAGGCTAATGAAATATGATTCCCAGTTTCCCGTTTCCCTACCGACCCAACTTTTCAGTTTTACCAAAACTTTCATTATTTTGTGCAAAATTACATTTTCTGACAAACTTGAATAAAAATCAAAACTTTTAGTGGCTCAAAATACCAGGCATATCTTCCTGTTGATTTTAAGGGATTTTGTATGGCAGTGGTGTCATGGTATATGGTTGATAATGAAATTGTTTGCATTACCTACTCAGATTTCAGACGTAATTGAAGTTGCAATATTTCAGACAGATTTGTTGACATTTTCAATAACCCATCTACAAATGCTTCCTTAATTGTTTTTCAAAGTGTTAAAGTGTTAATTAAGGTGTAAGATATACAAATCAATAGGTAGTTAGTAGTTAACACCCCTTTCAGATGCAACAATGAAATTGAGTGAAATAATGAATAATGAATAATGAAATAGACACCTACCCACTCTTTTAAAAATATGAAACGGGAAACTGGGAATCTTATTTCATTAGCCTTAGTGGTGTGGATAGACCATTGCCACTATGCCACAAATATGCCACACAGGTTCAGGTACTATGTACCTAGTTCAGGTACTGGGTCGTAAAATCTGGCAACATTGGGCGCACCCCCTCATTAGGTGATAGCTTTTTTGCATCAGTTAACAGTATAGTAGGTTAGCTGTTTTTAAGTACATTTAGTATCAATGTGAGCTTTTGAAAAAATATTAACAAATCTGTAAAAGCATACAATTCTTATTTCACAAATAACATGATACCTACATTATTTTTCCCTATTTGTAGACGGATCGGTATCGCGGCCCGTAAACGGTATGCAATGAAGATTAAATCACTTGTCTACAAGCTGTGTTTAGCAGAAAAGCACAGTCCGTCGCCATCGTAAAAAAAAAGTATGCAAAAAAATGGGGGTGAAATCTGGAAATGGAAATTATGTTCTGAGAAATGAAGCAAACCAACGTCTTCACATCGGTCGTTTTCGAGCTTTACGTCGACCGCAAAGATATCTTCGTAATGCGCTATTCACTACATTCGTCCTGACCATAACTGTTGGAGCAGCACCCTTAGTGTATTTCATGAGACGTGGTGGGTTACAATCCTAACAGGTGGCCAAATTCGGCCCCTGATAAAGTGGGCAAACATGGCCACCAAGACAAAATGCGTAATAAATTCACTATTTTTCATGTTTGAAACTCAAAACAATTGTTCCAATGGAATAAAAATCTGTTGGGGAAAGGTTTAAGTTTGATTTTATGTTTGAATTTAAGCAAATTATGATGTTTGTTGAAGAGATGAAGAGCAGTTGGTGATTTTGGTGTTGGGAGGCTTGATATCTCCCAGCACTATATCTGGGGGAGCTCACTAGCCAAAATGATGTCATAGGTACTTGTAGCCAATTAAATACAAGGGGTGTGTGAGGGGTGTGTCCGAGACATCCACTCGGCATCAAGCAAAAGTTTTGTCTATTATTGTATAAAAGTTTTAGTAGTGATGGGCACAACGGTACCATAATGATTTTTGTGATAGAAATAGGTGGAGTGTATACTCTCATCCCTATTGAATTGTGTATGAATATTGATGTATATCAAGGGGAGTATGTGGCCAATGATATGCTGGGTTTCATGACAACAGTTATGCATGGGTTAGGGACAACCAATCAGCTTTGAGAAAAAAAGTTTGTGGATATCCTAAAATAGTGATGGGCTAACTTTTATTTGTGCTCTCTCTCTTTTTCTTTCTTTTTCTTTCTTTTTGGGATTTTTGAAGAATTATTTAGATATATTTATTGTCATGAGTGTGGATTAGTTTTTTGGGGTGTTTTTGTGTTGATATATTTTTGTTTTGGGTGTGATTATGTTGTTTTAATGGCTTTTTTAAAGGTATTTTATTGTTGTTTTCTTGTTCAGTTTGTGGTTTTTTTAGTTTTGTCTTCATATTAACTTTATTTATTTATTCATTCATTTATGTATTTACTGTTTGGTGAATTATTTTTTAAACATTTATTTACTTGTTTATTTATCAATGTTTTTCTTTTCTTTTATTGTTTTAAGTGTTATGGGGGTGGGGTCTTGTGAGTATTCTAGTAGATTTGGGGACAATCTTGTGCTTCTTGGCTTGTTTGTTTCTTTTTGTTGTTTCTTTTTCTTTGTTTTTCTTTCATTTTTCTTGGGGTGGGCTGTGGGGATTGTCTTTTTGTTCAGGTGTGGGTGGGCTGTTTGTTTTTATCGGGTAGGGGTATTGTCTTTTATGAACATGCCTATCTAGAGTAGACTAAATATTATATAAATAAAAATAAGCTTATTTGATTGATTGAAATATTCCCAATTTATTCTTCTTCTCCTTCCGGTTTCAGTGCAAACCTCATAGAGGTTGAAGACTGAAGCACTTGTTTAGGCATGTTCATAAAATTTTGAAAATAAAATTATCTCTTTGAAAATGGAATACATGGAAACAAAGTACTTTACAATAAAAGATGATGGTTCAACCTTGTCTGCAGGCTGAATAATAAAAAAGTTATAACCAAAAGTAGTTTAAGTCATGCACATTTTAAAACCATTTTAGGTAAATTAAGGGTTTACTTTCATGATGTCTAGTTGCTTGTGTGGGGTTATTTATACATCAGTGAATACATCCCAGCAGTTTCGTACTTTTACGCTGAATTTAAAAGAGGTAAACATGAGTTTTCTACATATTTTGGTCAAATATGTCGCCCTCTATAGTCAATGTTATGAACATCCCTAACTTGTTGTTGGGACGCGCGATGCAATTTACATTTGATTGAAAGCAGACATCTTTTACTTTCCAATCATGTTTTTTAACTTCTCGACAAAGTTAAATGAGAGAAAATATGATTAAAAGAGTACAACTTGGTTTAAATTTATTGAACATTTTCACAATTTGTGTGTAGGTGAAATACGTAACAGACAATAGATTGGTTATTGACTTTGTATTGTTCTCAGTTGTTGGAAAGTCAACAAAGCATGTAACCAGCCACATCATGCTGTTATCTGGCTGAATATAAGTGCTCTGTTAGCTACCAATATTATACTTGAGAAATTCATATGTTGAATTGCTGACTTGAATGACTGGGGATTCGACCAGGACAGTTGAGTCTGGAAGAGTGTTCCACTCTCTGACTGTACATGTATGTGGAAAGAAAGACAGTCTATGGTATTCTCTGGTTGAGTGTTGGATGCAGTAGGCCTGTGAATTTTCAGTCCTGGTTGGTGCGGTGTGATCTTTGAGAGTCAGGTATTTGGTGGCATCGACGGCAACTAAGTTGTGGTGTACTTTGTAGAGCATGGTCAGTCTAGCTTGTCGCCCTACCCTCCGCCACCTAACCATACAAATTTTAATATCTTCCTAACCCTTTGATTCATTTTTGTGCAGGTTATTTTGATGTTGAACCTCGAGAACCAGCAAAGTTGAGCTTTAAACCTATATTCACAAGGTAGGTGATAATTTTGGACAATTTCTCTGTAGGATAGATTCACTCTGTATCAAGGTTGTAGATATACAATTTTGAGAATTTGAGTGTGTAAGTTATGTGTTTAAAGGGGCACGGAGAGATTGGCGATAAAAATGAAATTTGAAAACAATAAATAGTTTCAATAGATAAGGTATAATAGAACCCTGAAACGTAATATTTCCATGGGAAAAGGGTTGAAGTGATGGCGCTAGGTAAACATTCTGGTGAAGCTATGTGCTGAATTCTGCAGATAATTTCAATGTGATCTACATCGACAGTGGCGTAAGGTTATTGAAATTGGGGGGCAAGAAATGAAAGTAAACCGACAAGTTTGTTCCGAGTCAAGTAATGCGTGCGTAGCGCGAATATTTTCAACTTTACACTGATTTTGGCACAATTGAGTTACATTATGGCTCTAAAAAATCTTGTATCAAAGAATATTGCATTTTTTGGATATGCGCGCATAGCGCGTGGAATTTTTACATATGCGTACTCTTGACCATCATAATTCCATGATTCCTATTGTCAAATGAACCGACAGTGCCGATCTCAACCAACATGACGTCAATATTGGGGGGGAGGCGATCGTCCCCCTCTGGTTACGCCACTACATCGAAATAACCATATTGTGAAATATCATGATAACTGCGAATTAAGGTAAACGGTTTCAGATGGTAGTTAGTATGCCTACATGTAAGTATTACTTTGGTGCAAAAAACCCAATTTCCAGGAAAGTTGAGGGCGCACTCCAATACGTATCTCTTAATGCCCCTTTAAATTGGATAACAAAATTCACTTTTTTGGTATGTATTCAATGTATAGTCATCTTGGATTTCAAAATCTGTAAGGGTCAGGATTTCAAAATGGGTAAGGGTCACACCTACCTCACCTTCCAAGTGTTTTACAGAAATGAAATGTCTACAATGGTCTTTTTACCTGAGACTAATATAACTAAAGAGATAGAAAGCACGGTTAACTAAAGAGATAGAAAGCACGGTTAACTAAAGAGATAGGAAGCACGATTACAGCTATTCATCGCTGTGCACCCGGTCCGGTGCAGATATTGTTATAGTTGGTGGTCAATCGATTATCATCATTCAGTTTAATTTGTAGCACGACCTCATCATTTGAGTGAGCGCGCTATGTTGAATCCAGTATTATACACAACACATGTGTGTTACCATTTTCTAAATAATCTGGACACACTTTAGTATGGGGATGGTCACTGACATACAGACCATGCTAGATTTCTAAAATGAGTATACATTTATATCCCTAGATATCTGGCATTTTAGGAGAAGTATGCCAATTAAAACCTTATGGTGACATTCTTGAACATATAAATAATGTACTGCGATAATAAAAGTTTATAATTTGTCTTTAGATATAACATGAATTAAAAAAATTATACTTTTATTCATAATTTGTTTTCATCAAAATATCACATTTTGTGTTTCAATTCAAATTAAATATAAACACAAATTATGAACTTTGATTATCATAATACATTGTTTATATGTTCAAGAATGTCACCATTAGGTTTTAATTGGCATACTTCTTCTGAATGCCATAATTCTATTAGCGATATAAATGCATAATCATTTTAGAAATCTATCATGGTCTGTAAAGTCAGTGACCATCCCATACTAAAGTGTGCTCAGGTTATTTAAAAAAATTATAATACATGTGTGGATAATGCTGGATGCAAAATAAGCGCGCTAGCTTGCACTCAGAGGATGAGGTTGTGATGTAGATTAAACTAAATGATGATATTCGATTCGCTGTCAACTATAACAATGCCGTGTCAGACCTGGATCGCTGCACATAGCATGTATGAATGGGCTCTTCTTATCTCTTTATTATTGGTCTCAGCTTTTACATCAAGAAATGAGTTGTAATACTTATCTACATGTATGTATGTCTGTTTGATATCTCAACAGCTCCGACAGTAAGGATGCATCTTAGGGCAGAACAGATGATCAGTGAGATGTGAATGAATGGTCGAAACAGGAGCCGAAGTGCACGCACGGAGGTCACTAAGACATCGCATGATGAAAGGATGTGACCTTTAACCTATTCTCTCAGAAGCAGTCAATCTGGCAGAAGTGGTCCACATGACTTTCGTGACCCACCTACCTACATTACCTGACCAATTCTTGCCATATCTGCATCATCCCATGCTTTGTGCTTGCGCTATGGGAGAGAGGACAGCTTCACAGCTAGCTGGTGGCTGCATCATATTGAGAACTTTACCAAAATTGATATTGTATAGAACTTTACCAGACTAATTATTTGATTTATAATAAGAATAGAGGCCATCAGAGTTTGATTTACACCTAACACAAAAAGTTCTAGACCAGGTATTTTGAAGTTAATAATCTGTACACAAATCTGAGATGCACATTAAATGAGCAAATAAAATTAAGAAAGGGAGAGGGCATGCAATTTAAGGCAAATTTGAATGGGGCACCAACTTTCTCCAAGGCGATTATGTACTTTTGAATGGAGTGAAAACAGACAGAAATTGAGGGCATCGAGGCAATGAGGCTATTGCCTTCGATGCCTTCAATTAATTTGAGCCCTGCAGTGGACAATACAAATCAGTGCTATCCTATGGCAAACCAATTCTAGTGCATCTTTGTTGTCGTTAGGCGTGGTTATTGAAATCATCATAACTTTAAAAGTATCCATTCAATTTTTATGAATGAGGTATCAAACTACGGAGAAGAAATTTGCTCATTTAATGTATCTCTGAATTGTGGTACCGATTATTGATTTGAATTAGCCAACATCAAAGCACCTGGTCTGGAACCTTTTCGTGTTAGGTGTATAATAGGACATCAAATCAATGACCTAACTGCAGTAATGGTGAAGCAAGAACACTTGTTATTTTTACATTTTGCCAGAGGAAGCAAAACTTTCAAAATGGGATACACCGGGTGTGCCCTTTCTGCTTGTTTAGTCATGCCATACTAAGAAAAGACATCCAGAACATGTATGAAGTTCATTAATAAAAATGCTAGTATTTAATTTTTAATTATATTGTTTCCATATTATTCAAATTGACTGTCATTAGGCACAACATTCTTTGTTGTGTTGCCCTCAAGTGCCAAAAATCTCAAAAGTCGGGTCGGTCGGTTGATTTTCCCTCTTCTTTTTGGCTGACAAATATTACTGACAGACCGTGGTTCATGACAAGTCAAATTGGCAAATGTTAATTTGACTAATGTTTCTAATGTGATAATAGTTTAAAAGCAATCTATTCGAGCAAACTTATTCATTTCAAGCAGAAAATAGAAATATTTTGACAAATTGGGTAACATTTTTAATCTTCGAGGGCTTTTAGGGTCCAGCCCTGAGGGCAACACAACAACAAAATGGCCTTACACTGCAAATTATGAGCGTTTACTTGTGGACAAACTAAAAGTAAACTCAAAAGTAAACGCAATTCTAAACACAAAACTAAACGTAAAAGTAAACGCAAAACTAAACATTTCCTGCATTTTGCACCCAATTGACCTCAAAGCACGCTCCAAGTGAGTGAATATAATCACAGATGTTTCCACCATTTGTGATATAATGGGACAGTTAATGATTAGAGGCTGGGTGGAAAACAGCTTAGTTGTTGGGCTCACATAAGTGTTTAGTATTGCGTTTACTTTTGAGTTTACTTTTAGTTTGTCCAAAAGTAAACGCTCATAATTTGCAGTGTTATGTATGCTAGTGGTACCCTGGATCCCCGTTCCAAATCATCCATAGGTGCAGCTATTACAGCTTACAGGCCAGTCCATGATCACCTAGAATTGTCTCTACTCCAACAATTGTCACTCTGTTGTGACATTCAGCAGTGGCGGATCGTGATATGTTATGGTGGTGCTTAGCACCACCTAGATTTCTAGATTCTTAGAAAATATTGTGATCAAATAATATATAACCACCATGTACTTTGAATGGAATAAAACCCTGCAAATCCCACAAAATAATAGTTATTTATAAGTCTTAAACCATGAGTTCTAGGGATTTTACCCTTTTTGTCCAGTGCATATTAACAATTAAACTGGCAACTTAGAAATGGTGCAGAAACCAGTTTGGCTCCACAGTGCATGCAGCGTGGGTATCTCTCATACACAACTGATGTGCATGTACCGTAAAAGCTTTTCCATAGGCCTCTGTGCGCAGGTATTAAAATGGACCAAATTCTTTGCAGTACTGCTTGCGGTACTGCAAAACTCCGCGAAGCGGGAATGCACGCTCCGCTTGGTATTTCCGCACGCGGTAATGCAAACGTTTATTCGTATTTCAGCGAGCGGAGAAAAAAATCCTCTAGGGGAGGTACCACTTCCTGTTTCCAATTCCTCTTCGCGGAATTGTCGCTTTGGCTTTGCTTTCCTGCTTGCGGACATGCACGTACTTATTTAAATTTCCCAACGCGGCACAAATTAACCGCTTGCAATTATTCAAAATTCACATCTCCACTTCGCGGGATTGTTGCTTCGGGATTGCTTTGCCGCGCGCGGAAAAGCAAAAATATATCAGCATTTCCACAAGCGGGGTCATCAAAATGCCCGCTAGCGGTATTACCATTATTTAATCGTATTTCCGCTTCGTGGAGTTCTCGCTTTTGGATTGTTTTTACACGCGCGGGAAAGAACATATTTGGGGGGGGGGGTGGGGGTGCAAAAAAAATCCCTAAACATGGGGTATGATTTGTGCTGGAAAATCCCTTATAATGGGGTTACTTTTTACAAATGGGTCTATTTCCGCGAAAATTTGATCTATTTTCCCGATATTTTGCGAAAATTGGGTCTATAATGAAGCAAAATCCTTAGAAATGGGTAGTTTTTCCCAAAACGACCCTTGGAAATGGTTAGGGGTTTTGAATCTCCAGCTGCACACCCCAGAACAAACCAATTCCCCCTCCCACTGTTACATAAACCTGTTACATAAACATAAACCCAAATTCCCCTGTAATTCTAAACCAAATCAAATGTGGTTTTCTTAATTATAGCGAACTAGTAGTATTTAGACTATAACATGGTTTTTTAAACGTTCCATTCCGACACATTTCAGATATTACAATCACCTTCATAGGATTGTTTTGGGTGGCGTTTTTAACACACTGTATGCACTCCGATATTGTCAAGGGGTTAGCACCAATCAGCGAATCTGTTATCGTTCAAAGCGTGAAACTAGCTTGATCAAATTTATTAGTGGATTTATTTTTAGTCAATAAATGGATTCATGAATTTTCATCACCAAAAATGCTTGGGTCTCACATTGCAGTTTATCAGGTAATATTATAAAGTAAAATATAAAATTTGGATTTGAAAAACACTCATCTGGAATTAGTGTTAATAGGCTTTGTTTGGACTTGTAGTGATTCGTTCAATCAAAAAATGTAAAACATCAAAAATTTGTTTTTTGCATTTTTTTAATTTTAGGTGTAGGCCTACACATAATGTACCCTACAAAAGACTGGAAGCATCCAAGCAATACAATTCGAAAAAATGTCTTTCTTTTTATGGAATTTTAATGTGAAAATATTACTTGGCGATTCTATATAATAATAACCTTCACTTCTAAGGTAGTTCTGCACATTTTCCCCACCCTTTTCGCAGAGATCAGTTAGCCCCTGTAACAAGGTTCCAACGGCACAACGCATATTACAAAAAAAAATGATAACATAAATTAAAACCGAATGCCCCAGAGACTTTTGTGTTAACATGGCTCCACTGTATAATGAAAATTATTTTCTAATTAAATACCATACAATCGAACAAGACACGGGACAAACTTGTATTTTCGCTGTTAACTAAATTCTTTAATGAAACAAAAATAATTAATTCTATCACAGCTCTTCTACATGTACCTCTCTAAACTACTAAATTTTAATACTACACCACAAACAAACCAAGGAATACAATGAAAACACAATGACACAATCAATTAGCAGCTGTTTTGTATATGTGTCTATCTACATTATCTTGTCAAGTATTGACTTACAATCAATTATTGCATGTTGTCCTTCAAGTACACCAGTTCTTTAAATCTATTCACCAATTTCTATATTGCTAGAGGAATACATACAACATCAGACATGGGTGTGTATCTATTGCAGACAAAAATACAGCATTGGATGGTTGGGGAACAAACATCATACCGTATTTCCTACATAGGACAAACATTTGTTGCACAGAGTTATCAATTTCTAAAAGTATCGTTTCGGTTTTTGCACACAAACTGGGGTGTAGCCCTTGGAATTTTAGAGAAAAAAATCCATTTGCGAGAATCTTAGTCAAAATCGATTCGCGGACTCTTGCTGAATTTCTAGCTCTGACTTCTGAGAAGACTTATATGGAGTTAAGTCCCTTTAAACCCTAAATACTAGTTCTTATTAGATAGTATTACAATAGGCATATCGAACTTGTAAAAAGCCATTCCTAAAAGACTAATAGTCTACAACAAAACGGACATCACATAAAAACAGATAATTCGCATTTCAATCAGCACTTTATGATAAGTTCAATACTTATGATACATAATTCCTTGGTTGTGTACAAGTCTACAACCCTGTAAACAGGGGGGAGGGGGTCATGAGTATATAGGTGACCAATTCTAACGCTACATCGTGCCATGTGTTTAATCACAGCAAATTTCTTGTGACGTGCAATGTTAGTAAACCCACATACCGATACTAAATAGTTGTGTAACTGCTACAAAGTGGCTGGATGGCAGACTTTAGGGATCGTCAGTGGGCAAATTTGGTAAATCACTAAAAGCGTAACGGGATGTAGTCAAGGGTGGTTTAGTCCTCAATGACTAGGACAATTACACAGCCCTTAAACAGCATGACTGCCCATGCTCATTACCATATTAAAATACCCAACACTAGCCCTGCGATTAATTTCAAAACAAACTTGAAGACAAAAAATATTATCTACAAAAATGTGTTAAATTGATATTTTCTAAAAAGTCTATTGGTGCATTTACTACTACTGTGTAGAGTGGCACCCTTCACTGTTCACAAAAGTCAAGTGGACAGTTTGTATGGTGATTTATTACTACTGTGTAATGTAAAATATGTGTGCAAAAAGTACCCACACATACATAGCTGCTTTGTACGGTAATTAAGAGATCTATATATTACGTGATACGTCAAAAATGCTTGAAACCGTTAACGGGACACAGAGCAGCTATGTATGTTGTCATAGCTGTTCTGTGTCACCACGTGGAATTCAAAGTCAGTCCCAAAATTGCACAGGGCAGCTAACAGAACTGGGTACACTTTGCAGACACATCATAATAATAATGATGATACTAATTAATAAATACAAAATTGTCAATAAAAAGATCTTGGTACTAGCATACACGAGATCGATATCAACCTACTGAAGCTAACTGCTCGCTTATATCACAATGACACACGGTCGCGTCATTGTGCAGTTTCAGCGGTGAAGTGTTAGTGCAAAAAATAAAGTCACACAAAATCGCAACGTGTCTAATTTGAAAACATCTATTCACATCAGAACGGTGATTTAGTAGTGGCATGTACCAGGCTTCATTCAGTTATCGTGGGCCGCACATCAGGATCCGTTTGGGCGCATTTAAGAACAAACTATCGGGTCAACTTACAGGGAACAATCCTAGAACAATTCACCAAAATGCTTAAACAGTCCTGTGTGAAATGCGGCGTATCCATGAAAACTACAGTTTTTACAAAATGCGAACCATGGTACCTTTGTGTACATTTTCCAAATTAAATTAATATCTATTGTATACAAGATTTAAAACGTGCACCTCCGATCCCGCGAGAGATCCAAGGCGCTTACAATGGTGTGTGGTTCGTTGACCTATAATTGTGTATTTAATAGCAATCACTAATCATGCACTACACACTGAGAGAATACAAAAAAATACATTGAATGGTGTACTTGACAACACGAGTCAGTCCACTCTTGGGTTTTTACACTTTTTTCTATTTTTATGGTATTTTTTGATGTGTTCGTTACTTACCTATTACCTCCTTCGCTCTCACAGTCACCTCTTTATAATAATCACTGTATATTTTTCAGACTTCTAAGAGTCCTAGTTTGTTACAAGTGTTTTTTCCATTTTTTTAAGATTTTTTAATAATATATATCAAGAGTCCTCCTTTGGTTGAGTTCTTCGCCATCATGTGACAGTATTATAATAAGGTTGCAAATACTAGTTGTTTTACGATTTTCGATAGTTTTTCTATTTTTTTGTAAATTTTTTTCATATATACTTATGTTTTTTATTATGTTGAGCTGGCATCCAACAATTTGCAGAATAATGGCTTGATAATGTTCTCAGTACCGTGACCAAAATGCATGTAATATTTTGTGCAATAGGAAAGTACTACTATTTTGCAGTTATCCTTAATCATGGTATGCACAAACATCATACATTCAGGAAACAGCTCTGAAATAATCAAGTCACCTTACATTTGATTTTGAAAATGCCAGCTTTTTTTTGTATTTTCATACGTTTTCACTCTTTTTTATTTTGTTTTGTTTTTAAACCTCGTCAATTTGATCACCGTCTTCTTCTTCGCTTAGACTTTTCCAGGTATGGGTTCCTTGGCTTGATGAGCCTTCAGTACCTCCACAGCTTCGTCCACCTAAACAAATGACAAAGATGAACAATGAGCAACAATTGGCAAGGATGTTCAGGAGAGCATTGCTGCCCGGGGGGGGTGGGGGGGTACTCAGATTTGGTTTGGTCGGGGTGTGCCGCTGAAGATTCAAAACCCCTACCCATTTCTAAGGGTGGTTTTGTAAAAATCGGTACCCATTTTTAGGGGTTTTGCTTCATTTTAGACCAAATTTTCGCAAATTCTCGGGAAAAAAGACCTAATTTTTGCAAATTTTTGCGAAAATAGACCCATGTCTAAGAAATTTTTCAGTTGAAAAGCCTACCTACCCATGGCTAAGGATGTCTCATGAAAAAACGACCCACTGGAGCGGC
The DNA here is from genome assembly GCA_035610835.1 of Ophiura sarsii. Classification (NCBI taxonomy): domain Eukaryota; kingdom Metazoa; phylum Echinodermata; class Ophiuroidea; order Amphilepidida; family Ophiuridae; genus Ophiura; species Ophiura sarsii. The sequence continues at coordinate 25,831,836 of CM069444.1, read as the reverse complement.
ACGTCCCCGTATGCCTTACATACGTGAGTACTTGCCAAACAAGGGGACACCATTGGCTTCCGACTGCGTCCTTCAATGCTTTTTACTGAATCAAACTTCTTGTTCTTCCTAATTATGCTTCGTCTGGTGGATTCTGGCACTTGGAATTGTTTCGAAATAGCTCTGTAGCCTTTCCCCTCTTTGTGAGCATTCACAATATGCACAAAAAAAGGTCCTCACTGAGTTATTTGGTCCTCACTGAGTTATTTGGTCCTCACTGAGTTATTTGATCTTCTTCGCCATGCTGACAAATAGCTAGAGTGTTGTTCTATAACATCCTTCAATGTACATTCACTAGGACACATTTATAATGCATTCACATTGTATGCATACATCATGGAATAATTGCATAACAATATAAAAGCCTATCACACAATATAAAGAATGTTTAGAATGTCAAAAATATGTGTATTATCACACAAAAAATGGCCTCAATCCTGAGACTTGGTATGGGGTATGAATAATTTTGGACAGGGATAAAAACACAATTCTTGTTCAATTCTATTGTTATGCAAAAAATGTTGAGCCCAAATATATTGATTTGTACTTGCAAACTAATTGTCTTTAGTGTAAAGCGAAAGCACCACCACTCCAGCTGGTATAGATATGAGAAAAACGCAAAAAACTCATATTTTTCAAAGGGTATGAATATTTGTGGGCTTTGCTGTATACATTTTTAGAAGGCACATTACCCTCTGGTACGGTGGGTACCACCCATAATCCATAGATTCCATAGATCAGTTCAATCATTTCTGGTGCACCAATCGAGAAAAAATATATATTGGAATTGGAAATTTTTAAACTGATTATATAGGCTCAATTACTCGATCTTAACTTACCTTGGCGTGGAGAGAATCGTTAGACTCCAACATGTGCAACAACTCTGCATTATCAATCTCCAACAGCATGCCAGTAATCTTGCCCGATAGATCTCCGTGCATATTGTGGATGACCGGGTACAGGCGCTCGCCGAGCATCTGTTTCTGCTCGTTCTGACTGGCCTGAGCCAACATGTGAGCGGTCAGTGGCTCCTGACCGGACACCTGGATGGCCTGCTGGTTGTTTGTGGCAGAAGCGTCCTATGACACAATTGTGAAGATAGAGATAAAAGATTAGCAATTGGCAGGGCTCAAATTAATCGAAGGCATTGAAGGCTTGACTTCGCTGGCCCGATTTTTAACTTGATGTTTTCTATTTTACATGAAAGGTCATCCTTAAAATTGCTGCAATCCAAAGTTTGAGTTGCATAATTCCAATGGCATTCATTTTAGAAGCACAAGGTCACAAGAAATGTGCCCATTCAGTTGTACACAAACTGACCGTGTGGTTAATCACCATTGGCAGTAATTCACCACATTTCGGCCTATAATTTCCAAATGGAACATTTCGGGCCCCTAAGATTCTACAAGGGGATTCTTCTGATATCAAAATATGTTTATGTGAAGAAAAAAATCTGAAGAAAAGTGATCAGAACATTAGCATTATCAAATATGAGAATAGTCATGCTTTTTCTTTAGAATAGTCATGCTTTTTCTTAGATGTCAAGAAAGTGGTAGAAAATGCTTATAGTTGATTCAGTTCCTAAATTGGCAAGAAATGAAATATGTGTTTTTTATCTCTCTGCCAGCAAAAGAAATTTAAGTGTATGCCCACTATTTTACCCAAAATAAATGCAATTTTGGCTGAAGCTGCTGCTTTCATGTGCGCCCACACCATTCTGTATTAATTCACACTGAAAGGAGACTCGCCAATTTGAAGCTAACTATCTAACTATGAACTCGGAAGAGAGCAAAAAACCTTACCTGAGGCAGGTTAGAGGCGGCTTGTTGGCCGGCAAGTCCATGGGTGTTGCGTGCGGCTGGGCCATACTTGAAGGCGGGGGTGACGCGTACATTCTGAGACATAGCGGCGGCGGCGGCTGCTCCTGCTGCGGCTGGCATACTAGCCATGCGGATTTGCTGCTGGGCTTGTGGTATATCTGGTAGCGAGTGGGAAAGAGAGAGAAACAAACAACGGGAATGTTAGTCAACCTCTTACGAGAAACTGCCTGTCTGCCTTATGCTGTCCCAAGAGTCACAAATATTAGGTCTTCACTTATTTCACTCGCCCTATACCAAGAATTACTTACGTCCTTACTTAGGCAAAAAAAATGTTTGGTAGCCCCTCCAGAGAGAAACAAATTGTGGGTCGGTCAGTAGGGTGTTTTTTTTTTGGGGGGGGGGGCGTTCCCCTATACCGTATACCGGGCTTCATCAAAAAGTGCAATTTATACATGGAATGTATAAAACACAATATTTTTGACTAACATTTGATAAATTACCATTTCATAGAATTTATTTCTACATCTTTAGGACAAAATATGTCAGAATTTATGAAATTTTCGGTCGCGGAGGGCAATCAAACATTTTTTTTGGCCTTATTCCTATACCAAGAATTACTTAAGGTCCTTACTCACCCTATTCCAAGAGTTACTAAGTAGGCCTACAGACTTTATATTTTCACTTCAGCCACGAGGATTTTATCCAGGCACAACAAAAATGTCGGCGAATACACGGTACAGTTTTGTGTTTTTAGCATCGCAAGTTTTTGACTATGCCTTGATACATTATTTTTATTATTTCACTCTTTGAAATTATACCGCTTGAGTAGGGCTGTCATCGACATGGACGATGTCGACATTATGTCGATATCGGCTATTATCCCGACATGTCGATATCAACTTTGGGATGTCGATATAATTGACATTAAATCATCCGTAATGATTTGAGAAAAAAAATTATCGGCAAAGTGATTTTTATAAAGTTTGACATGACATTTGACATTTTGTTTCAAAATGATTTTGTAATAAAAGAATGTAGAAAATCGGCGAATTAATGATCGTGGCGTATTATACTAAAGGATTTTTAACTTGTGTACATTGACTTAGCGATATTTTTGATCTGCGGTAATATTCTATACTATTCGCTGACATTAATTTGCGGGAAAATCGGCTTGGTATTTGGATCATAATATGTTCGCCATCATGTCGATATCGAGATTCTAAAATAGCAACATGTCGACATGAAAAAAAGATCTCGATAACACTTGAAGGTGATATAACTGCAACCTAATAATAAATATGCTCGTCACTTATAAACCTTGTTGGGCATGTGCGCACAACAGGTGTTTAAATTCACATATATGCTCTTGAAACTGCCTGACTAAAACACAACATTCATCATTTTTACCTTCTAATTTCAAAATCAAAGACCACTCGCCAGTGCACCGTTTTGATTAAATTTAATCTATCTTATAGGCCAGAGTGATCTTGAAATAATGTGTCAACAGAAAAAGTGGGATTGATTTCACTATGCCTAGCAATTCGGCAGTGTCTTTTTTCATGACATGGAGTGCATATTCAGTTCAGTTTTAGTTTGATTTCCAAGCAATCAATAATATGACCCTACTTTAACCAATCAGATGCAAGGATCTATCTATCAGCATAAAAGCTATACTATTGAATATCAATAGTTCCAATTGGCATACTTACTCGCCATTCTCTGGGCACTGGGTGCTGGCTGCACTGGTACATTCCTGGTTGGGTTCATGGCTCTCATCGGGGCGGCAGAGGGCACTGCTGCACGGGGAGCTGCAAATCCTCCACGGCCTGCTGGCATCGTCTGGAAGGATGGTGTGTTAGCTGATAGGGAAAATAGGAAAAACACCAGAGTTGAGTTAATAGAGTTATCATGATACTGTTGTAGATCCGAATGATTAGACAATGCACTTTTCTTAGGGAGCACATCAAAACTCGACCGCGCGGCAACCGCCGGTTCCGCCCGGTTGGACCGCATATCATTGTTTAGAACAATAGAAACCGGCTGCAACCGCACAGAACCCCACGGAACCGGCGGTAGAGTTTTGATGTGCTCCCTTATTATAAAAGAATTATTTCATATTCAGGAGGTACTTAATTTTCCGGCTACAGTGGAACCTCATTAAGCCTAACCCTTGACCCATTTTATTTAAATAAAAAGAATACAAAACGGGGGTTTGGGAGAAGTTTGAACATATAAATTGCCACTCCCCAACTGGGATTGATCCAGGGACCCTCCGCTCATCAAACGGCAAGACACGGCTATCAGCTTCACGTTCATGATCACTAAATAGGCTCAGTCGATTACATCATGGAAAACCACCCAGGCATGCACTGGGAGATTTCGTGGTATCTGGTAGTGTTAGGGTTAAGGAAAAGTCACTGGGGCCTTCAGGTTAATTTATTGTATTAGGAATTTGTGTTATCACTTGAGTTATACTGAAATCTACTTTGTGTTCTGGAATTTTGTGGTACCAGATTTTCTGTTAACAAGTTACAGTGTACACTGCAAGGCTCAAAATACACAGGGGCGAAGGGCGATTAGCCCCCAGTTTTCACAAAATAGCCCCCTGCGAAAATGTTGGCCTTGGTAAAATGTACTGAAAGGGCTACTTGTGGCAGAATTTGCTCAAAATAGCCCTCGTAGCCAAAGAAGTATTTTGACCCCTAACAGCTTGTTTAATATTTTACCAACTCATTTTCGTAAGTATAACAAGTGATGGCCACGTGTTTTGAAGTGGGCCCATTTCCGTAACATCGTGTCCCATTTTTTTCAATTTGGCATATTTTTGTTGTTTGACATCCAACCCCCATAAGAAGTATACATTTTTGGAAAGGAAATTGTCTCAGGAAGCCAAAAATACAATCAGAAAAGGTGTAGGGTGAAGTCATAAAAGGCTTGAGATCAAAATGTGTGGTTTTTTTCTTTTTTTAAAGGACATTTTGAAATCTTGATTAAGGGAGACTGGTATACCCTATGCCAGAAAAGTGTGCATATTTCAACTCTTCACAGTCAGAGCTTTCCAGTGATATATAATTTGTCAGGGGTAACAGTTTAGTATAGTAATTTTGTGCGATCATCTTTTCACCGTAAAATATGTGACGCAAATTTTAAATGCAGCATTATTAATAATTAAGTTAGAATAATTAGTTGGTTAATTAGTTAAATTAAGATAATTAATTAGTAACCTTTTTTCTTTGAATAAGTTCATCAGGATTGTAGATATACATATCTAGAAGAAGTCAACCGAACTGGTTGATGAAACCGTCTAATTGTGAGTACAATTCTTGGATTTGTTCCAACAAAATATCAACTTTAATAATTAGTAACCTGTTTATTACCTTATAATAAGTAAGTGATAACTTAACTGAATTAAACAATTGACTGTAATGACTGTAATGTATTATGACCTATTTTGAGCTTTCCTTGGAAATTGCCCAAAATGTATGCTCCCCTCCTCCACCACCATGCAAAAATGGCTAATCGGAGTTAGTTAATTACTAATTACTAATTAATAAGTGAGTCATCATAAAGCATGTTTTTGACTTTAGAGTTATTGGTATGAATATTCCCTTCAAATTGGCACCAAATATGACAGTATAGCACATGTATTTAATATTTTACACCCCAAATAATGTGTATGTTGGTCGCGCAAATGTTACAACACCACCTATTTGCGGGCCCAACTCAAAACGCGTGGCCCGATACTCATTCATATCTGTCACCTATAATACGAGTCATCTATTCATTCACCCACTCCTTTCCCATGTAGTAATGTACACTCACCTGGTCTCTGTCCTGGTTGTGGCCATCGAGGGTTGCGCACCTGCATTCCGGAATACAAGCCACGTTGCGCTTGAGCCTGGGGGATGGTCGGCGCTGCATAGTAGCCCTGGAAACTGGGGAATATCTGGTTCACTTGCTGGGCAGGTTGCTGTTGAACAAATGTAAACAATGAAATAATGAAAATTGTTTGTATTGTATACCACCCTTGAATGGTTTGCTAATGTTGTTTTATGCTCTTGCTATATTTTTGTGGAATTGGTGACAAAAATGGGTGGTTTTTTTATATAGAATACCAAGCTTTTCTTCATACTTATTTGGATGTATTCAATCGACTGTATGTATGACTAAGGCTGTGAATGCACGGGTAGTTTCGTACCCGGGTACCCGACCCGTTTTTCGGGCGGGTACGGGTACCCGAAAATAGAAACTAAAAAAAAAAGTGTTTTTTTTGTGTTTTTTTGTTACATTTCGGGTATTCGGGTACCCAATTTGGTACCCGGAATAGCGGGCGGGTACCCGGGTATAAGTCACAGCCTTATGTATGACTGTCCTTTATACAATCAAACTGAGGGAACACCCCTACTGAATAACTTCACGAGACGAAGGGCTCAGGCAGGCAGCCAGCCGTGAAGTTTTAAACACCCAAATTTGTAAATACGCACCCAGTTTTTGTTCACATGGCCTATACTTTGCAAATAAACCCTTACATTTACACACATCAGTTAATGATTTTACACACATTTACACACTTTCAAATCCTGCCCAAGACCTTGTCATGAGCCTGAAGATTTTGGGGTGAAGTTATTATTAACATGACACTTGGGCAGCGTTTGTGTAATTTACATAATTCCTCTTGACATCTGCCCAATGTGTTGAGACTCCAATCCAATGTACATTTCACATGATGGAATCGCAATGAAAATAAGCAACATTCAGGTGTCACCCGCTTCATTCTGCACACTGAACGTACACTTCATAGTTCAATAATGATCATGATTCCCACTTACCGCGGCTACGTTGACATTACGCACACCGGTGGTAACACGCTGCATGATCTGACTGGCCAACTGTATCTTGCGCTCTTCTTTGCGCTGGGCGAGGGCAACGTACAAAGGTTTGGCGACCAGGATCCTCCCGTTCATCTCTGTCACAGCCTTAGTGGCTTCCTCTGGAGAGGCATAGCACACAAAACCAAAGCCTTTGGAAGTGCCACGCTCATCAGACATTACCTGAGTAGAGAATAAATGAGACATGGGTTTATAAGATGGAATTAATCTTTTCCATGATGGAAAAGATCAAGTTACTTGGGAACCGGGTAGTTCATTTTAGCAAACCCAAAATACAGTTTCATGCAGTACGATTATAGATTTGATTTCAGGAAATGAGACCTTAACACCCAATAGGGATTTATAGAAATAAAACAATCAGCAAGAAGATCTGAGAGTGGATCACAGTCTACTAAAATAAAACAACAAATTCATAAAAATAAATAAATGTTAGTTTTTATATAGCGCTTTATCAAATTAAGCATGCTCAAAACGCTTTACATTTATTCCGCTGCTCAGTATAGGATACATCATAATCAGTTCGCTTCACATAGGTTATTGCTGCCTATCTTACAAATTCTGATAATGGCGCGTATTCCTATCAGACACTTAGATTGTGATTATCCCCATACAGCTACCAATTTTACACTTCGGTGGAGAGAAGTAATTACAGTAAAGTGCCTTACTCAAGAACACAACATGTTGACCACAGCGGGACTCGAACCCAAAACCTTTTGATTATGAATCTAGTGCTCTATCCGCTGCGCCACACATGCCCACTATCACATATCACTGCAACATACAGAAGTCATGTGCCACATACAAGTTTTAAAATGCCATTATAACCTACTATGACTGTACAATGAGATTGATCAAAAAGGTGGGAGGGTAGTTCAAAGAATATAGCATTCTTTGAATATTTAGCAGTGCTAGGGTTTTATTAGCTACTGGAACCTATTACAATATTATATTTCTAAAATGAAATTGTGTGATTGCGGCCATCCCTATCTTTCCATTCTTACCCTCGCACTTGTGATGGTTCCAAAGCGGCTGAACTCTTTCCTCAATTTGTCATCATCGATTTCATCGTCCAGATTTTTGATGTACAAGTTGACGCCTTGGTAACGGTTGCTGCGCTCCTGTTTGATGGCTTCAAAGCGTTGCTTCAGCTCTTGCAGACGTTCTTGTTTCTTCTGTGCCCGACCTGCGTACACTACACGTCCGCTGACTTCAGAGCTGTTCATTTCATCCACACACTGCAAAAGCATGACACACAATCAAATTAAGGTGGTGCACACAATAAAATACCAAAATGTTGTTTGTCTGTTGGGTGTCCAAGCTGATTCTTGGACACGCAAGGTTGTTCTTGTAGGGTGCTAAAACTGTCTCAGAGTGTTGCTTCGTCGTCTCTAAGAGATGGGCGAGGTGTTTCAGAGGTCATTTCGGAAGCCATAAAAGGTAGTCCTTTGGTACAGTCATCTATGATGACTGTACTTATTCGGGCAAATCTGTGTTACGGAAGCAGGCCTACATTTATTGATTTAGGCCTTACCTTAAAATCCTTCTTTTGTGTTACACTTGACATTTTTAGTTCCCAAAATTGTCCTTACTTGTTCCTGTGGTTGTTCCGTAGTGACTAGGCTTGTGATTCGTATTCGTGATAGTGGTGAATGATGAAATTATCGGCGAAAATGTCGCCGCGAAATTGCAGTCTAGACTCCAAAATCTGATGGTGTGGATGACTTTATGACCTTCAATATATCATCAATATTATCGATTTTATTGAAATATTAATTTTACCGTGCGGTTGCTGACGATCGAGTTCGTGACTTTTGATACATTTTGTATCAGACAATTTTAACGAGCGCATGCTGCGCATCGAGCAATTATCGATGTCACACAACGTCACCAGTACGTCACATAATCGTACTGCATGCTGGGACAAAATGGAAAATCGCAATTTGTTCGTAAATTATTTTAGGGTTTCGTTTTAAAATACATTTTTTTCTCTCTTTTTCACGCCAGTGAGTGGATTCAATTCACCATCACGATAGCTGAGTTATTACAGAACAAGATGACACAGTAAATGTAAGTCAAATATCAGTATTACGTCTAAATTTGGACATTTAGTAAAGGCCCTAGATTGATTTACATTGACGTAGCGGTTCCGATGCACTATATAGGGTTTCAAATGACCGTCGATAACGACGGCCATGAAAAGACTACATAAAAGGAGTCTTTGATTTCATACACTAACATTTTCTTTAATATACATTACTCCAAGGCACAGCATTCAATTATACATTTACAGAGGTGGAAGTGATATACTGATTTCTTTCCTGAAACTAAAAATTACCCAAAAATAAAATATTTTCCTGTTTTGTTTACTATCGGAAATTTATTTCCTGAAATGATTGTACTTCCTGATTTAAGGAAATGTCCTCAAGTATTATACCATGTCTGCATGTTTTGTGGCAGAGAGTGGCAAAATAACTAGATTACGAAATACAAGACCTGCTTCCTTGATATTGGTACTAGGATTAAGGGCAGTGTCAACCCGGCATTTGTTTCAAAAATTGAATTTCATTTCTCTATTATTTTATACTTTTATATGTATTCTATCATTACCATCATAAGTTACTAATCGGAAGCGATTATTTCCCGTTCTTTTAGGTGATTTTAAATTGTTGTTTTAGTAAGTTTGAGCCAGTAAAAGGCAGTTCACTGCATTTTGGAATAACGTCTATGGAATATCTTGCTCCACACATTTACAAGAATAATGAGAAAGTATGGGGTTTCTTCAGATATAAAAATATGTTGATGGGGGGAGGGGGGAAGTGATCGGAACATCCACCTTTAATTGGTCTGTATCTCTTAATAGTCTTATTCCATTCTGGTGACTTTGTCTTGGAGGTTTCGAGAAGGTGGGTCACATATAATTATAAGGTACACTTACTTTCTCCGCCACTTCATGATTCTCAAAGCTGACGAATCCAAATCCTTTGGATTTACCGGACCTGTCGTCAAACATGACCTTGCAGGAGGTCACCTTGCCATACTTCTCGCACATCACTAGCAGTTTGTCGTCGTCCAGCTCCTCCCCGAAGTTCTTGATGAACACGTTGGTGAACTTGCGCTGCTGATCGCCGAGCTGCATAAGACGGTCCTTGCGCGGGATGAAACGACCTACGTACCTGTGAGTTTTATTTAAAGAGCGAAGTGTTTAGATATGAAAGCTTCCCTATTTCTGAACTAGGCATTTAATGACTATTGAATTGGTAAGTCTAAGTCAACACCCTGTCAATTTGTCTGTACGGAACTTACTACAATCTACGTCAGATTCATTCTTCTTTTCTCTCCAAAAACATAAAAGTGCAAATTATGTAAAGTAAGTATAAACCAGTGAACCCAAAATTATTAATGATTATTAGAAAAATTATTCAAATGTCCTGACTTTTGCAATGTATTTGGATGATCCAAGACAAAATCCAACTTTGGAACACTTTGGCTGCATTTGTAACCAATACATACACTGAGTTCACATTGTATTTCAATTTCAGTAAGAATTGAATTATGGTCCAAAATTCTTCTGATTGAACGGTCTCATTGGAACTTACACTTTTTTGCCATTCAACAACATGCCGTTGACTTTTACGATAGCTTTCTGGGCAGCTTCTTCAGTTTCGAAATGCACAAATCCGTAGCCTTTGGAGCCTTTTTCGTCGCATGCAACCTGTACAAAGAAGGGGTCAAAAGTTAAATTATTGAAAGAAATGTATGAACAAATTCTTGATCAATTTACAATTTGCCACGTACGCACAAGCTGTGCTTGTACTAGGCCCTGTCTAGGCATGAACGCAGTGATCTAAAAACATGAACCCACTTAAAAGTTGGCTGTGTTCTACTTGTGCGTGTTTGTGAGGTGTGTTTCAAAATCAATTGTTGATCAAGAATTATTTGATTTGATTACTTCCTTTATGAAATGAACTCACCTTGCATGACAAAATATTACCAAAGGCTGAGAAAGTGTCGTACATAGCTTTGTTGTCAATGGACTTGTCCAGGTTCTTGATGAACACATTGCCCACACCGGATCTTCGCAGAGATGGATCACGTTGAGACCACATTATACGGATTGGGCGACCTTTTATGGCGTCAAAGTTCATGGTGTCAAGGGCACGCTCGGCTGTAAAAAGAATGTGAAAGGATAACTTGATAACTTGAAAAGTGTAAAAAAAACATACAAAAACTGTACAAAAGTTGTTTGAAATAATTATGGTCAAGAAATTATTGTACCGAGTTACAATTAGGCCTAGGTTCTTATAATCAAAACAAATAATTGGCCACAATTTCAAATCATTTCCTCGCGTACTATGCGACATTTGCGTGACCAAGACACGTCGACAGAGTAAGGGATGCAGTGTGTCGCAATCGAGAGAAAAAAACCAGAAATCCTTTGCTTTGGATGAACGCGAGCGCTCGGATGACGACGCTTACCGTCTGATCGACAGTTACTTGTACATTTTTAATTTAGTATGTGTTGACAACGTGCCTGAAGTGAAATGAATGAATCCGTGACATTCATTGGGTATGGAAAACCAACTGCAACATCATGTGACATGAATGTGCTCAAAGTCAAATTGTGATAATTTGTCCAAATGTTTTAATATGATGACTGATGTGATGCCATGGCAATTATCCGTTATCGTAACAAAAACTTTTGAAAAAGATATGTTTAAAAATGTAATCATGAACTGGCAATCCTGTATTTTAGGGGGTTAATTGGTCCTGTATCAGTGTATGAATGCAGTACGTGCACGACGCGCAACCTTCTGAATTTGTAGTCAGCATGGGAAATTCATCGCATGTCGCTAACTTTTAACACGTTTCTTCTGTCATGCATGAATGTATTTTAGGGGGTTTAATTCTAACCCTAAGGCTATAAATAGGAGCCTATCCCCCTAAAATATTTCTGAAATAATTTATCCCTATAAAATACACTAGGTATACAGGAGCAATTAATTTAACCCCAAAAAAATCAGGATTGCCCATGAACTTACCATCTGCCGGTTGCTGGAAGTTAACATAGGCGTAGCCAAGTGATCGACGAGTGATCATGTCACGACATACTCGTATGGATAAAATTGGACCAGCTGACGAGAATTTCTCGAACAACATAGCTTCTGTTACATCGTTGTGAAGATCCCCAACATATAGGGAAGCCATCGGATAGTTTGGACCAGCGGGATTCATGTTGTATTTGGTTTGTTATTTCGCAATCCAAAATCGAGAAGTTTCAATATGGTGGTTTTAAGCTTTTTCAGTCGGAAGACGTTGACGTGATCAATTTGGTTTCAAAATTTCACTTCACAAAACAATAATAATTTTTTTGGTTTGCTTTTTTTTGTAGTTTTATAATTTTTTTGTTGTTTTTCAATAAAATAAAACACAAAACGTGTTTTAATACGGCGTGTGACGAAGTGAAAAAAGCGACGACACAACAACCGTGCTTTCAAATGCTTGCAAAGGAGAGCAGAGAACTCAATTTTATCGATCAATCGAACACTTGGGCAAATAATTTATCGATATATATTCATCCGCATTGAAAATTATTTGTTTTAAAATGCGAAAAATCTTTTAAAATCATCAATTTCATACATTAAAATATTTCAAATTCAAATTTCCAATCTTGATTCTAGGCAAAAGATTATAAAAACACTTAATATTTGAATAAAGTCAATATATCCAGGGTACTATTTTATTGAATCGCAAATGGAAACACCCACACCACGTGGAATTTGGTTGCTCAATCGGATATGTACACAGCAAACTTCCTAATTTTGAAATGTACGAAAGAACCACAGATAAAACGCCCGTAAAACAAGGGTAGGTAAAAACAACGGCGGCCCCTGGTATTTCAAGACAGTATTAACAACATTTGAATAGGGAGATGGTGTACACGTGTAATATTTCTCTTACTTTAGTTTACAACTTTAATCATTTCACCAGACTCCTAGCTTACTGATTTAATTGCAAGAATGAAGAGAGGCGGTTGGACGATTAAAACAGGGAGGTGTAATTAGTAATAACATCTCTCTGATTAAAACCTACACTAACCGCACACTGCGAATCTTAATCCACTGAACTATACGGTGTCACGGTTGAAAAGCGGGTGGTTGGAATTTCATTGAAATTCTTTAGGAAGTGGGGGAGGAGTATTAACCCAATTTTTTCTCGATTTTGCCATAAAAGGGGGGTAAAATTGATGAAAAATCCTTGCAAAGGGGACTTTAAAAAAATGGACGATCATGGTTATCATTGTTGTGTTCAGTTGGGCCGGGACGCGATTTTTTTTTTACTAGTAAACATTTGTATGGGCTCACATGTAAAATCAGTTAGAATTTTTTTTTTTTTTTTTAAATCATTTTATTCAGTGAGTTTTGCTTTATTCCGTATTAAAACGAAATAAATAATTTTTTCAAATGTTTACTAGTAAAAAAAAAATCGCGGCCGGGACGCGATGTTCGTTGTCGTAAACAACATTTGATACCTGACGGAGTAAACATGGTAAAGCTCATAGCACATGTACATTGTACAGCAATACATTAACTCTTTTCACTGATTTTTTTTTAACAATTTTAAAAGTGGTATGAGGCATTATTCTAAAAAGTGGACTCGGGCATGTTCATAGTATGGAATGGACCCCATTGACTGACCACTCTGCCCACTTGATTTTTCAGATATTTGTAGGGGCATTGACTCAGACTGGGGAGATTTTCCCCCCTTCTCCCCCAAACCCCCATCTCCCTCCCAAAATATTTTCATTGTTTAGATAGATGATAATACCTAGAATAGACACCCGTTTATGTAATGATTATGAACAAAATCATGTAAAAAGGAAAATAAAAAACATTTTCTCAGAGTTTCTAAAAGCATTTCATTTTTTTTGTAACTTAATCAAAGATCAGGGGGCGCACCACCAAATCACTCCGCATTTATGTAATAACGAAATTCGGTTAATGAAGTTCTAACATTGAAGTCACGATTTTAATAAGAAGATAGGCTTGAAATTGCACGATATTCGGCAATATGATTGAGATATAAGTTAAGATTATATAACCAACAAATCATACTATTTTGAAAACGTTAAGCTAAAATAGGCACGCGGATGTTCACGACAGCCGATACCCAAATATGAGTGATGTGTATCATTGAAAATAGGGTTGCGGCGCTATTTGTCGCTGTAGCGGGAAAAGTCAAGGGATAGGACCATGTTTTGACCGGTGATTTAGAGAGTTGAGATAATTTCCCGTATTTTGAGAGCAAACAGTGTCTCTCAAGTACTGCAGAATATTTCAAAATATGACCATGAAAATGACTCTAAACACGTCTGAAAATGCGCCGCGTATAATTTACGGAGTGTCCCACGCATAAATATTCAACAGGGTTTTCCAAATGTTGGTAAAATATTCAAAAAATTAAAGACAAATGCTTGAATTTGATATCAAACACTATATCTCAAGTTTTGCAGAAAGCGCCACAATAGCACCGTGAACATGACTGTCAACACTCAATTTTCATGAAGCGTATATTTGGTGGTGCGCCCCCTTATAAGAGCGCGTGATTCATACAAAAATGTATCAGACTGATGGAATAAACTCGATTTTATTAAATAAATGAATAGAATTAGAGTGTCATTATGTTTTTTACTGTTTTGTTATTCGACCAGCAAATATAATTTGATATAATTGATTTTGTAGCGGGAAAAGGAAAGCCAGGCATCACCGTTCAAATTAGGCGTCCGACATCGACACGCCGCACAATCGTGATAAAACCCTTATTATTAGAACTATCATAAATAGAAGATTGTTTTATATTTCCTATATTCCAGAGATCTATTTGATGTTTCAAAATGATCCTTTCTACTTGAAAGTAAATGGTTATCGGGGTCAGGGGTCAATGGGTTATTTCATTATACCACGATAGGGGTGTCCAGTTGAACCTACGCAAGAGGACATTGGGCGGGTTTTTCTTATTAAATTGAAGTCAAAATGTATGTTAATGCCTACCTAAAGTTTACAATTACAAGGTATGGCACATCCTTTATCTTTGTAAAATTGTAATATACATTTACTTGCTTTTTGTTGATGTCTGTTGTGTTTTTGTGATGGGGTGTGTGTGTGTATCTATTATATATACCTCTATGCGGAAATGTCGGAATCCTGTATTTTGACAGTGAAAGTTTTATTGCCGCCGCATCAGAGCGTTTCACAATGGCGAATGCTGTTGCTCTTGAGGAGCAGGCATTTGACAAAAGATTGAAGCGCATCCTAGACCATACTGTGTTGGAAAACGCTTGCAAAATATGGCAGGGAAAGTCGCGGACGGGTCGGTACGGCAGGGTATGCTTTCAGTACCCGGGCCAACCTGGCAGTGTGCAAATGAGCGTGAGCCGTGCTGCCTTCATCCTACATCACCGTAGGCCAGACATGGTGGGCGGCGGAGAAGGGGATGTTTCGCATCTTTGCAAACGGCCGTTGTGTGTCAACCTTCAGCATTTGACACTGGAAAATCGGGCCGCAAATACCCAACGGCGCACATGTCAACGAGATGGGTCATGTTACGGGTGTCAACCACCGTGTATCTTTGACTAGGCTTAGCCTATGCCTGCTGTATAATCAAACGGCCCTTCTCAGGGCCAACCAAACCAACGGCCCTTTTCAGGGCCAACCATTATCAAAAAGAGAAAATGACACTGAAGTCCCATTATAAGTGTTGCTTGTTTTTAATACAACTAAACATGAGAGACATATAATAAAAGGGTGTAAATACAAAATACATAGTTTGAATATAAAGAAGGTAATTCATTATCTATCTAGAATATCGATGATCCCCTCGAACCACCGGATCTTGACATCCGGGGGAGTACCCTTCGGTGGCTCGTATGGTCGTTCCCTTTTTCCGGGTGTGACACGCCTTTTTACAGATGCGATAATGTAATGACTTCTTTCTTTCCTTGTCATAGGCTTTACGTTTAATTAGCTTAAATCTCGTATTACTGGCGGGGGAGTCAGCATCATTTGCTGCACCAAAATGACTATTTGTGGTCACTGTGGATGCGGTTTCGCCCAAGCTCATGGAATGGTTTGCCGAGTGTGCACGGCCGGCGAAATTCCGGGGGTAGTTGCGAGATTTAGGGAGACTTTTCAGTATTGTAAGGTGGGATGCCTCAACCCTATTTGTAGTTAAGTTGCTTCGTTGTCCTTCTACCGCAGTGGGTCCCAACTTATTTCCCATCCATCTGGCAATGATCGCTTCATCTGCCGATGACAGCACTAGGTAGGAATGAAGCGGAAGCCCCTGTGGTATCTGTAAATGAAAAGCAAAAAGTGTTAATGTCGTAAATATGTTTATCAGCTGTTATAGTCCTATATCAGCTGTTATAGTCCTATACAGCTGTTATAGGACTATAACAGCTGTCTGTTATAGTCCTATATCAGCTGTTATAGGACTATACAGCTGTTATAGGACTATAACAGCTGTCTGTTATAGTCCTATATCAGCTGTTATAGGACTATCAGCTGTTATAGGACTATAACAGCTGATATAGGACTATATCAGCTGTCTGTTATAGTCCTATATCAGTATAGGACTATAATATCAGCTGTCATAGTCCTATATCAGCTGTTGTAGTCCTATCCTGCCTTCGCCTATTATTTATGTGATGGCTATTTCTTATTTGGTATTCACCTTTGGGTTCCCTTTCTTTCTGTGAGCACCGCACACTAACGAGAAACGTCTGCAGACGTCCGTGTCTCCCGTAATACATGCAAGTATACCCCTCTGTATGTTGTCGCACGTTCTCCTCAGTCTCTCCATGTTGCCCCGACATTTGTCATGAGCCTTCCTGAATTCCCAGCTGCATCTTTTCTCGATAAAGCTCGCAACCATCCGTTTATGTTGAGTTCTTATCGCGATGGTAGTGCCCCCTAATCCCATATCTGATAGATTAGAACGACATATATTTCTGCCAATTGTCTTGGTAAGGTGGCGGGTGCAATCACCTTTTATTATCGTCACCCCATTCGCTGTCATGGATGGTGTCATCCCTTTAAGGGTGTGGGAGTCCCCATCCGTCACCAATTCACTTACTAGCAGGACAGTATCTCCAGTAGTCATATCGTCACCCATTAGTCTTCCAAACTCAAATTCCACATTCCCCATCGGCCGTTGTGGCGGATAGTCGCGCTTACAGTCTGCCATATGGTGGCCCTCAACACAAGAGCAGAGTTTACTTCTTGTGTTGAAAGCCACGGGCATCTCCAGACCGGGTTCCGCGCATATCAGTGGACACCAGGCTTGTGTGCCAGGTTGGTAAAATGACCGCCCCTTGATTGGATTGTTGTAGCATGTGTCAGTTAGGGCTACAATTTCCAAGTTCTCTTCAGTGAATTCATTCCAATTTCTCATTTTCAAACACTGTACTATGGTCTGTCGATTAGAGTCTAGCTGTGCGCGGTTCAAACCAACCATGGCATCACTAATTTTGTTGGACAACTTCTGCATCGATGACACACACGGGGCGTCGATGTCGCATGCCACAAAAAGCTGCCTTATCGCCGAATTTCCAATTGGAAGTTTGGACAGCGCTACCTGAAGCTGTACGTTTATCTTTGCCGCCGTTCTACCTCTCGCTGCGCCAGTACTGCTGTCATCACATGATGAATTCACTTGGTCGACTTTTTGGTAAAATTCCAAACTCTCAGACATATATCTGCAACTTTCCGCCGTACACTTCATTTGGCAAGTGAACGCCGCGCCCCATTTTTTGTATGACGCGGGGTCAAATACAACATCTCCGGTGCATTGGGGATATTGAAACAGGTGCCTCTTAATGCAGCGATTGAAATGTGTTTCAACCTGTTCGGCATTCACAATTAAGTTGCCTGTAAGTCTTGTCGGTGCTGGGGTATCGGCGAAGTTTTTTCCCGTTTGTTTGGGACGTAGGGCCGACGGCACCAAATCAGGTGTGCGTGGGTTCAGTGCCAGACTGTATAGTTCACTCTCAATCCGTGTCCATTTATCTGAGAAAATATCGACAAAGTATGTAACACATTAATGATAATGTTGTCTATATAATTTATACCGGATCCCACATTATGACACCAATTAAAGGCCGTTAGATATTATTGTTTACATACTATCAGCGCCTATTGCGGTTTAAATCCTTTAAAAGTCTTTCTATACATACTAACAAAATACAATCTTTGTTACATTTACCTTTCACGCAGTGCACACTTGATATATCTTCAGCAGCTGCAGTGGCTTCTCGCCGTGTACGGCGTATTCCGTGACCTTTCTCAAAACAAGTCTTTCGTTTCTTTTTAATACCAGAACTTCTCATATTATCTCGTTTAATTCGTGACATATCCGACTGCTAAAGCGAATGATGCCGCACCGGAAACGCAGCCGTGTGTATTTGACGCGTACACAACACTGCGTTGCGCAGGTGACGCGGCACAACGGGTGACGGACATGACGCGGATCAACCAAATACGAATACGCACAGATTCTATCTGAAATTAAACGGTACTCAATTTTGCATTTTAACGGCTGTAGACACCCATCTTCAAATGGCTGTATTTGCCAAAGTTGTTGATGAAATACGTTCAAATTTCGCAAGTATATTGGAAATGATGTAATCAAAGATATGAAAGTGTCAAAAATGTCAAAATCGAACATTGGGGTGGTTCCAAGGGGGCGCACCACCAAATCACTCCGCATTTATGTAATAACGAAATTCGGTTAATGAAGTTCTAACATTGAAGTCACGATTTTAATAAGAAGATAGGCTTGAAATTGCACGATATTCGGCAATATGATTGAGATATAAGTTAAGATTATATAACCAACAAATCATACTATTTTGAAAACGTTAAGCTAAAATAGGCACGCGGATGTTCACGACAGCCGATACCCAAATATGAGTGATGTGTATCATTGAAAATAGGGTTGCGGCGCTATTTGTCGCTGTAGCGGGAAAAGTCAAGGGATAGGACCATGTTTTGACCGGTGATTTAGAGAGTTGAGATAATTTCCCGTATTTTGAGAGCAAACAGTGTCTCTCAAGTACTGCAGAATATTTCAAAATATGACCATGAAAATGACTCTAAACACGTCTGAAAATGCGCCGCGTATAATTTACGGAGTGTCCCACGCATAAATATTCAACAGGGTTTTCCAAATGTTGGTAAAATATTCAAAAAATTAAAGACAAATGCTTGAATTTGATATCAAACACTATATCTCAAGTTTTGCAGAAAGCGCCACAATAGCACCGTGAACATGACTGTCAACACTCAATTTTCATGAAGCGTATATTTGGTGGTGCGCCCCCTTATAAGAGCGCGTGATTCATACAAAAATGTATCAGACTGATGGAATAAACTCGATTTTATTAAATAAATGAATAGAATTAGAGTGTCATTATGTTTTTTACTGTTTTGTTATTCGACCAGCAAATATAATTTGATATAATTGATTTTGTAGCGGGAAAAGGAAAGCCAGGCATCACCGTTCAAATTAGGCGTCCGACATCGACACGCCGCACAATCGTGATAAAACCCTTATTATTAGAACTATCATAAATAGAAGATTGTTTTATATTTCCTATATTCCAGAGATCTATTTGATGTTTCAAAATGATCCTTTCTACTTGAAAGTAAATGGTTATCGGGGTCAGGGGTCAATGGGTTATTTCATTATACCACGATAGGGGTGTCCAGTTGAACCTACGCAAGAGGACATTGGGCGGGTTTTTCTTATTAAATTGAAGTCAAAATGTATGTTAATGCCTACCTAAAGTTTACAATTACAAGGTATGGCACATCCTTTATCTTTGTAAAATTGTAATATACATTTACTTGCTTTTTGTTGATGTCTGTTGTGTTTTTGTGATGGGGTGTGTGTGTGTATCTATTATATATACCTCTATGCGGAAATGTCGGAATCCTGTATTTTGACAGTGAAAGTTTTATTGCCGCCGCATCAGAGCGTTTCACAATGGCGAATGCTGTTGCTCTTGAGGAGCAGGCATTTGACAAAAGATTGAAGCGCATCCTAGACCATACTGTGTTGGAAAACGCTTGCAAAATATGGCAGGGAAAGTCGCGGACGGGTCGGTACGGCAGGGTATGCTTTCAGTACCCGGGCCAACCTGGCAGTGTGCAAATGAGCGTGAGCCGTGCTGCCTTCATCCTACATCACCGTAGGCCAGACATGGTGGGCGGCGGAGAAGGGGATGTTTCGCATCTTTGCAAACGGCCGTTGTGTGTCAACCTTCAGCATTTGACACTGGAAAATCGGGCCGCAAATACCCAACGGCGCACATGTCAACGAGATGGGTCATGTTACGGGTGTCAACCACCGTGTATCTTTGACTAGGCTTAGCCTATGCCTGCTGTATAATCAAACGGCCCTTCTCAGGGCCAACCAAACCAACGGCCCTTTTCAGGGCCAACCATTATCAAAAAGAGAAAATGACACTGAAGTCCCATTATAAGTGTTGCTTGTTTTTAATACAACTAAACATGAGAGACATATAATAAAAGGGTGTAAATACAAAATACATAGTTTGAATATAAAGAAGGTAATTCATTATCTATCTAGAATATCGATGATCCCCTCGAACCACCGGATCTTGACATCCGGGGGAGTACCCTTCGGTGGCTCGTATGGTCGTTCCCTTTTTCCGGGTGTGACACGCCTTTTTACAGATGCGATAATGTAATGACTTCTTTCTTTCCTTGTCATAGGCTTTACGTTTAATTAGCTTAAATCTCGTATTACTGGCGGGGGAGTCAGCATCATTTGCTGCACCAAAATGACTATTTGTGGTCACTGTGGATGCGGTTTCGCCCAAGCTCATGGAATGGTTTGCCGAGTGTGCACGGCCGGCGAAATTCCGGGGGTAGTTGCGAGATTTAGGGAGACTTTTCAGTATTGTAAGGTGGGATGCCTCAACCCTATTTGTAGTTAAGTTGCTTCGTTGTCCTTCTACCGCAGTGGGTCCCAACTTATTTCCCATCCATCTGGCAATGATCGCTTCATCTGCCGATGACAGCACTAGGTAGGAATGAAGCGGAAGCCCCTGTGGTATCTGTAAATGAAAAGCAAAAAGTGTTAATGTCGTAAATATGTTTATCAGCTGTTATAGTCCTATATCAGCTGTTATAGTCCTATACAGCTGTTATAGGACTATAACAGCTGTCTGTTATAGTCCTATATCAGCTGTTATAGGACTATACAGCTGTTATAGGACTATAACAGCTGTCTGTTATAGTCCTATATCAGCTGTTATAGGACTATCAGCTGTTATAGGACTATAACAGCTGATATAGGACTATATCAGCTGTCTGTTATAGTCCTATATCAGTATAGGACTATAATATCAGCTGTCATAGTCCTATATCAGCTGTTGTAGTCCTATCCTGCCTTCGCCTATTATTTATGTGATGGCTATTTCTTATTTGGTATTCACCTTTGGGTTCCCTTTCTTTCTGTGAGCACCGCACACTAACGAGAAACGTCTGCAGACGTCCGTGTCTCCCGTAATACATGCAAGTATACCCCTCTGTATGTTGTCGCACGTTCTCCTCAGTCTCTCCATGTTGCCCCGACATTTGTCATGAGCCTTCCTGAATTCCCAGCTGCATCTTTTCTCGATAAAGCTCGCAACCATCCGTTTATGTTGAGTTCTTATCGCGATGGTAGTGCCCCCTAATCCCATATCTGATAGATTAGAACGACATATATTTCTGCCAATTGTCTTGGTAAGGTGGCGGGTGCAATCACCTTTTATTATCGTCACCCCATTCGCTGTCATGGATGGTGTCATCCCTTTAAGGGTGTGGGAGTCCCCATCCGTCACCAATTCACTTACTAGCAGGACAGTATCTCCAGTAGTCATATCGTCACCCATTAGTCTTCCAAACTCAAATTCCACATTCCCCATCGGCCGTTGTGGCGGATAGTCGCGCTTACAGTCTGCCATATGGTGGCCCTCAACACAAGAGCAGAGTTTACTTCTTGTGTTGAAAGCCACGGGCATCTCCAGACCGGGTTCCGCGCATATCAGTGGACACCAGGCTTGTGTGCCAGGTTGGTAAAATGACCGCCCCTTGATTGGATTGTTGTAGCATGTGTCAGTTAGGGCTACAATTTCCAAGTTCTCTTCAGTGAATTCATTCCAATTTCTCATTTTCAAACACTGTACTATGGTCTGTCGATTAGAGTCTAGCTGTGCGCGGTTCAAACCAACCATGGCATCACTAATTTTGTTGGACAACTTCTGCATCGATGACACACACGGGGCGTCGATGTCGCATGCCACAAAAAGCTGCCTTATCGCCGAATTTCCAATTGGAAGTTTGGACAGCGCTACCTGAAGCTGTACGTTTATCTTTGCCGCCGTTCTACCTCTCGCTGCGCCAGTACTGCTGTCATCACATGATGAATTCACTTGGTCGACTTTTTGGTAAAATTCCAAACTCTCAGACATATATCTGCAACTTTCCGCCGTACACTTCATTTGGCAAGTGAACGCCGCGCCCCATTTTTTGTATGACGCGGGGTCAAATACAACATCTCCGGTGCATTGGGGATATTGAAACAGGTGCCTCTTAATGCAGCGATTGAAATGTGTTTCAACCTGTTCGGCATTCACAATTAAGTTGCCTGTAAGTCTTGTCGGTGCTGGGGTATCGGCGAAGTTTTTTCCCGTTTGTTTGGGACGTAGGGCCGACGGCACCAAATCAGGTGTGCGTGGGTTCAGTGCCAGACTGTATAGTTCACTCTCAATCCGTGTCCATTTATCTGAGAAAATATCGACAAAGTATGTAACACATTAATGATAATGTTGTCTATATAATTTATACCGGATCCCACATTATGACACCAATTAAAGGCCGTTAGATATTATTGTTTACATACTATCAGCGCCTATTGCGGTTTAAATCCTTTAAAAGTCTTTCTATACATACTAACAAAATACAATCTTTGTTACATTTACCTTTCACGCAGTGCACACTTGATATATCTTCAGCAGCTGCAGTGGCTTCTCGCCGTGTACGGCGTATTCCGTGACCTTTCTCAAAACAAGTCTTTCGTTTCTTTTTAATACCAGAACTTCTCATATTATCTCGTTTAATTCGTGACATATCCGACTGCTAAAGCGAATGATGCCGCACCGGAAACGCAGCCGTGTGTATTTGACGCGTACACAACACTGCGTTGCGCAGGTGACGCGGCACAACGGGTGACGGACATGACGCGGATCAACCAAATACGAATACGCACAGATTCTATCTGAAATTAAACGGTACTCAATTTTGCATTTTAACGGCTGTAGACACCCATCTTCAAATGGCTGTATTTGCCAAAGTTGTTGATGAAATACGTTCAAATTTCGCAAGTATATTGGAAATGATGTAATCAAAGATATGAAAGTGTCAAAAATGTCAAAATCGAACATTGGGGTGGTTCCAAGGGGGCGCACCACCAAATCACTCCGCATTTATGTAATAACGAAATTCGGTTAATGAAGTTCTAACATTGAAGTCACGATTTTAATAAGAAGATAGGCTTGAAATTGCACGATATTCGGCAATATGATTGAGATATAAGTTAAGATTATATAACCAACAAATCATACTATTTTGAAAACGTTAAGCTAAAATAGGCACGCGGATGTTCACGACAGCCGATACCCAAATATGAGTGATGTGTATCATTGAAAATAGGGTTGCGGCGCTATTTGTCGCTGTAGCGGGAAAAGTCAAGGGATAGGACCATGTTTTGACCGGTGATTTAGAGAGTTGAGATAATTTCCCGTATTTTGAGAGCAAACAGTGTCTCTCAAGTACTGCAGAATATTTCAAAATATGACCATGAAAATGACTCTAAACACGTCTGAAAATGCGCCGCGTATAATTTACGGAGTGTCCCACGCATAAATATTCAACAGGGTTTTCCAAATGTTGGTAAAATATTCAAAAAATTAAAGACAAATGCTTGAATTTGATATCAAACACTATATCTCAAGTTTTGCAGAAAGCGCCACAATAGCACCGTGAACATGACTGTCAACACTCAATTTTCATGAAGCGTATATTTGGTGGTGCGCCCCCTTATAAGAGCGCGTGATTCATACAAAAATGTATCAGACTGATGGAATAAACTCGATTTTATTAAATAAATGAATAGAATTAGAGTGTCATTATGTTTTTTACTGTTTTGTTATTCGACCAGCAAATATAATTTGATATAATTGATTTTGTAGCGGGAAAAGGAAAGCCAGGCATCACCGTTCAAATTAGGCGTCCGACATCGACACGCCGCACAATCGTGATAAAACCCTTATTATTAGAACTATCATAAATAGAAGATTGTTTTATATTTCCTATATTCCAGAGATCTATTTGATGTTTCAAAATGATCCTTTCTACTTGAAAGTAAATGGTTATCGGGGTCAGGGGTCAATGGGTTATTTCATTATACCACGATAGGGGTGTCCAGTTGAACCTACGCAAGAGGACATTGGGCGGGTTTTTCTTATTAAATTGAAGTCAAAATGTATGTTAATGCCTACCTAAAGTTTACAATTACAAGGTATGGCACATCCTTTATCTTTGTAAAATTGTAATATACATTTACTTGCTTTTTGTTGATGTCTGTTGTGTTTTTGTGATGGGGTGTGTGTGTGTATCTATTATATATACCTCTATGCGGAAATGTCGGAATCCTGTATTTTGACAGTGAAAGTTTTATTGCCGCCGCATCAGAGCGTTTCACAATGGCGAATGCTGTTGCTCTTGAGGAGCAGGCATTTGACAAAAGATTGAAGCGCATCCTAGACCATACTGTGTTGGAAAACGCTTGCAAAATATGGCAGGGAAAGTCGCGGACGGGTCGGTACGGCAGGGTATGCTTTCAGTACCCGGGCCAACCTGGCAGTGTGCAAATGAGCGTGAGCCGTGCTGCCTTCATCCTACATCACCGTAGGCCAGACATGGTGGGCGGCGGAGAAGGGGATGTTTCGCATCTTTGCAAACGGCCGTTGTGTGTCAACCTTCAGCATTTGACACTGGAAAATCGGGCCGCAAATACCCAACGGCGCACATGTCAACGAGATGGGTCATGTTACGGGTGTCAACCACCGTGTATCTTTGACTAGGCTTAGCCTATGCCTGCTGTATAATCAAACGGCCCTTCTCAGGGCCAACCAAACCAACGGCCCTTTTCAGGGCCAACCATTATCAAAAAGAGAAAATGACACTGAAGTCCCATTATAAGTGTTGCTTGTTTTTAATACAACTAAACATGAGAGACATATAATAAAAGGGTGTAAATACAAAATACATAGTTTGAATATAAAGAAGGTAATTCATTATCTATCTAGAATATCGATGATCCCCTCGAACCACCGGATCTTGACATCCGGGGGAGTACCCTTCGGTGGCTCGTATGGTCGTTCCCTTTTTCCGGGTGTGACACGCCTTTTTACAGATGCGATAATGTAATGACTTCTTTCTTTCCTTGTCATAGGCTTTACGTTTAATTAGCTTAAATCTCGTATTACTGGCGGGGGAGTCAGCATCATTTGCTGCACCAAAATGACTATTTGTGGTCACTGTGGATGCGGTTTCGCCCAAGCTCATGGAATGGTTTGCCGAGTGTGCACGGCCGGCGAAATTCCGGGGGTAGTTGCGAGATTTAGGGAGACTTTTCAGTATTGTAAGGTGGGATGCCTCAACCCTATTTGTAGTTAAGTTGCTTCGTTGTCCTTCTACCGCAGTGGGTCCCAACTTATTTCCCATCCATCTGGCAATGATCGCTTCATCTGCCGATGACAGCACTAGGTAGGAATGAAGCGGAAGCCCCTGTGGTATCTGTAAATGAAAAGCAAAAAGTGTTAATGTCGTAAATATGTTTATCAGCTGTTATAGTCCTATATCAGCTGTTATAGTCCTATACAGCTGTTATAGGACTATAACAGCTGTCTGTTATAGTCCTATATCAGCTGTTATAGGACTATACAGCTGTTATAGGACTATAACAGCTGTCTGTTATAGTCCTATATCAGCTGTTATAGGACTATCAGCTGTTATAGGACTATAACAGCTGATATAGGACTATATCAGCTGTCTGTTATAGTCCTATATCAGTATAGGACTATAATATCAGCTGTCATAGTCCTATATCAGCTGTTGTAGTCCTATCCTGCCTTCGCCTATTATTTATGTGATGGCTATTTCTTATTTGGTATTCACCTTTGGGTTCCCTTTCTTTCTGTGAGCACCGCACACTAACGAGAAACGTCTGCAGACGTCCGTGTCTCCCGTAATACATGCAAGTATACCCCTCTGTATGTTGTCGCACGTTCTCCTCAGTCTCTCCATGTTGCCCCGACATTTGTCATGAGCCTTCCTGAATTCCCAGCTGCATCTTTTCTCGATAAAGCTCGCAACCATCCGTTTATGTTGAGTTCTTATCGCGATGGTAGTGCCCCCTAATCCCATATCTGATAGATTAGAACGACATATATTTCTGCCAATTGTCTTGGTAAGGTGGCGGGTGCAATCACCTTTTATTATCGTCACCCCATTCGCTGTCATGGATGGTGTCATCCCTTTAAGGGTGTGGGAGTCCCCATCCGTCACCAATTCACTTACTAGCAGGACAGTATCTCCAGTAGTCATATCGTCACCCATTAGTCTTCCAAACTCAAATTCCACATTCCCCATCGGCCGTTGTGGCGGATAGTCGCGCTTACAGTCTGCCATATGGTGGCCCTCAACACAAGAGCAGAGTTTACTTCTTGTGTTGAAAGCCACGGGCATCTCCAGACCGGGTTCCGCGCATATCAGTGGACACCAGGCTTGTGTGCCAGGTTGGTAAAATGACCGCCCCTTGATTGGATTGTTGTAGCATGTGTCAGTTAGGGCTACAATTTCCAAGTTCTCTTCAGTGAATTCATTCCAATTTCTCATTTTCAAACACTGTACTATGGTCTGTCGATTAGAGTCTAGCTGTGCGCGGTTCAAACCAACCATGGCATCACTAATTTTGTTGGACAACTTCTGCATCGATGACACACACGGGGCGTCGATGTCGCATGCCACAAAAAGCTGCCTTATCGCCGAATTTCCAATTGGAAGTTTGGACAGCGCTACCTGAAGCTGTACGTTTATCTTTGCCGCCGTTCTACCTCTCGCTGCGCCAGTACTGCTGTCATCACATGATGAATTCACTTGGTCGACTTTTTGGTAAAATTCCAAACTCTCAGACATATATCTGCAACTTTCCGCCGTACACTTCATTTGGCAAGTGAACGCCGCGCCCCATTTTTTGTATGACGCGGGGTCAAATACAACATCTCCGGTGCATTGGGGATATTGAAACAGGTGCCTCTTAATGCAGCGATTGAAATGTGTTTCAACCTGTTCGGCATTCACAATTAAGTTGCCTGTAAGTCTTGTCGGTGCTGGGGTATCGGCGAAGTTTTTTCCCGTTTGTTTGGGACGTAGGGCCGACGGCACCAAATCAGGTGTGCGTGGGTTCAGTGCCAGACTGTATAGTTCACTCTCAATCCGTGTCCATTTATCTGAGAAAATATCGACAAAGTATGTAACACATTAATGATAATGTTGTCTATATAATTTATACCGGATCCCACATTATGACACCAATTAAAGGCCGTTAGATATTATTGTTTACATACTATCAGCGCCTATTGCGGTTTAAATCCTTTAAAAGTCTTTCTATACATACTAACAAAATACAATCTTTGTTACATTTACCTTTCACGCAGTGCACACTTGATATATCTTCAGCAGCTGCAGTGGCTTCTCGCCGTGTACGGCGTATTCCGTGACCTTTCTCAAAACAAGTCTTTCGTTTCTTTTTAATACCAGAACTTCTCATATTATCTCGTTTAATTCGTGACATATCCGACTGCTAAAGCGAATGATGCCGCACCGGAAACGCAGCCGTGTGTATTTGACGCGTACACAACACTGCGTTGCGCAGGTGACGCGGCACAACGGGTGACGGACATGACGCGGATCAACCAAATACGAATACGCACAGATTCTATCTGAAATTAAACGGTACTCAATTTTGCATTTTAACGGCTGTAGACACCCATCTTCAAATGGCTGTATTTGCCAAAGTTGTTGATGAAATACGTTCAAATTTCGCAAGTATATTGGAAATGATGTAATCAAAGATATGAAAGTGTCAAAAATGTCAAAATCGAACATTGGGGTGGTTCCAAGAGCGCGTGATTCATACAAAAATGTATCAGACTGATGGAATAAACTCGATTTTATTAAATAAATGAATAGAATTAGAGTGTCATTATGTTTTTTACTGTTTTGTTATTCGACCAGCAAATATAATTTGATATAATTGATTTTGTAGCGGGAAAAGGAAAGCCAGGCATCACCGTTCAAATTAGGCGTCCGACATCGACACGCCGCACAATCGTGATAAAACCCTTATTATTAGAACTATCATAAATAGAAGATTGTTTTATATTTCCTATATTCCAGAGATCTATTTGATGTTTCAAAATGATCCTTTCTACTTGAAAGTAAATGGTTATCGGGGTCAGGGGTCAATGGGTTATTTCATTATACCACGATAGGGGTGTCCAGTTGAACCTACGCAAGAGGACATTGGGCGGGTTTTTCTTATTAAATTGAAGTCAAAATGTATGTTAATGCCTACCTAAAGTTTACAATTACAAGGTATGGCACATCCTTTATCTTTGTAAAATTGTAATATACATTTACTTGCTTTTTGTTGATGTCTGTTGTGTTTTTGTGATGGGGTGTGTGTGTGTATCTATTATATATACCTCTATGCGGAAATGTCGGAATCCTGTATTTTGACAGTGAAAGTTTTATTGCCGCCGCATCAGAGCGTTTCACAATGGCGAATGCTGTTGCTCTTGAGGAGCAGGCATTTGACAAAAGATTGAAGCGCATCCTAGACCATACTGTGTTGGAAAACGCTTGCAAAATATGGCAGGGAAAGTCGCGGACGGGTCGGTACGGCAGGGTATGCTTTCAGTACCCGGGCCAACCTGGCAGTGTGCAAATGAGCGTGAGCCGTGCTGCCTTCATCCTACATCACCGTAGGCCAGACATGGTGGGCGGCGGAGAAGGGGATGTTTCGCATCTTTGCAAACGGCCGTTGTGTGTCAACCTTCAGCATTTGACACTGGAAAATCGGGCCGCAAATACCCAACGGCGCACATGTCAACGAGATGGGTCATGTTACGGGTGTCAACCACCGTGTATCTTTGACTAGGCTTAGCCTATGCCTGCTGTATAATCAAACGGCCCTTCTCAGGGCCAACCAAACCAACGGCCCTTTTCAGGGCCAACCATTATCAAAAAGAGAAAATGACACTGAAGTCCCATTATAAGTGTTGCTTGTTTTTAATACAACTAAACATGAGAGACATATAATAAAAGGGTGTAAATACAAAATACATAGTTTGAATATAAAGAAGGTAATTCATTATCTATCTAGAATATCGATGATCCCCTCGAACCACCGGATCTTGACATCCGGGGGAGTACCCTTCGGTGGCTCGTATGGTCGTTCCCTTTTTCCGGGTGTGACACGCCTTTTTACAGATGCGATAATGTAATGACTTCTTTCTTTCCTTGTCATAGGCTTTACGTTTAATTAGCTTAAATCTCGTATTACTGGCGGGGGAGTCAGCATCATTTGCTGCACCAAAATGACTATTTGTGGTCACTGTGGATGCGGTTTCGCCCAAGCTCATGGAATGGTTTGCCGAGTGTGCACGGCCGGCGAAATTCCGGGGGTAGTTGCGAGATTTAGGGAGACTTTTCAGTATTGTAAGGTGGGATGCCTCAACCCTATTTGTAGTTAAGTTGCTTCGTTGTCCTTCTACCGCAGTGGGTCCCAACTTATTTCCCATCCATCTGGCAATGATCGCTTCATCTGCCGATGACAGCACTAGGTAGGAATGAAGCGGAAGCCCCTGTGGTATCTGTAAATGAAAAGCAAAAAGTGTTAATGTCGTAAATATGTTTATCAGCTGTTATAGTCCTATATCAGCTGTTATAGTCCTATACAGCTGTTATAGGACTATAACAGCTGTCTGTTATAGTCCTATATCAGCTGTTATAGGACTATACAGCTGTTATAGGACTATAACAGCTGTCTGTTATAGTCCTATATCAGCTGTTATAGGACTATCAGCTGTTATAGGACTATAACAGCTGATATAGGACTATATCAGCTGTCTGTTATAGTCCTATATCAGTATAGGACTATAATATCAGCTGTCATAGTCCTATATCAGCTGTTGTAGTCCTATCCTGCCTTCGCCTATTATTTATGTGATGGCTATTTCTTATTTGGTATTCACCTTTGGGTTCCCTTTCTTTCTGTGAGCACCGCACACTAACGAGAAACGTCTGCAGACGTCCGTGTCTCCCGTAATACATGCAAGTATACCCCTCTGTATGTTGTCGCACGTTCTCCTCAGTCTCTCCATGTTGCCCCGACATTTGTCATGAGCCTTCCTGAATTCCCAGCTGCATCTTTTCTCGATAAAGCTCGCAACCATCCGTTTATGTTGAGTTCTTATCGCGATGGTAGTGCCCCCTAATCCCATATCTGATAGATTAGAACGACATATATTTCTGCCAATTGTCTTGGTAAGGTGGCGGGTGCAATCACCTTTTATTATCGTCACCCCATTCGCTGTCATGGATGGTGTCATCCCTTTAAGGGTGTGGGAGTCCCCATCCGTCACCAATTCACTTACTAGCAGGACAGTATCTCCAGTAGTCATATCGTCACCCATTAGTCTTCCAAACTCAAATTCCACATTCCCCATCGGCCGTTGTGGCGGATAGTCGCGCTTACAGTCTGCCATATGGTGGCCCTCAACACAAGAGCAGAGTTTACTTCTTGTGTTGAAAGCCACGGGCATCTCCAGACCGGGTTCCGCGCATATCAGTGGACACCAGGCTTGTGTGCCAGGTTGGTAAAATGACCGCCCCTTGATTGGATTGTTGTAGCATGTGTCAGTTAGGGCTACAATTTCCAAGTTCTCTTCAGTGAATTCATTCCAATTTCTCATTTTCAAACACTGTACTATGGTCTGTCGATTAGAGTCTAGCTGTGCGCGGTTCAAACCAACCATGGCATCACTAATTTTGTTGGACAACTTCTGCATCGATGACACACACGGGGCGTCGATGTCGCATGCCACAAAAAGCTGCCTTATCGCCGAATTTCCAATTGGAAGTTTGGACAGCGCTACCTGAAGCTGTACGTTTATCTTTGCCGCCGTTCTACCTCTCGCTGCGCCAGTACTGCTGTCATCACATGATGAATTCACTTGGTCGACTTTTTGGTAAAATTCCAAACTCTCAGACATATATCTGCAACTTTCCGCCGTACACTTCATTTGGCAAGTGAACGCCGCGCCCCATTTTTTGTATGACGCGGGGTCAAATACAACATCTCCGGTGCATTGGGGATATTGAAACAGGTGCCTCTTAATGCAGCGATTGAAATGTGTTTCAACCTGTTCGGCATTCACAATTAAGTTGCCTGTAAGTCTTGTCGGTGCTGGGGTATCGGCGAAGTTTTTTCCCGTTTGTTTGGGACGTAGGGCCGACGGCACCAAATCAGGTGTGCGTGGGTTCAGTGCCAGACTGTATAGTTCACTCTCAATCCGTGTCCATTTATCTGAGAAAATATCGACAAAGTATGTAACACATTAATGATAATGTTGTCTATATAATTTATACCGGATCCCACATTATGACACCAATTAAAGGCCGTTAGATATTATTGTTTACATACTATCAGCGCCTATTGCGGTTTAAATCCTTTAAAAGTCTTTCTATACATACTAACAAAATACAATCTTTGTTACATTTACCTTTCACGCAGTGCACACTTGATATATCTTCAGCAGCTGCAGTGGCTTCTCGCCGTGTACGGCGTATTCCGTGACCTTTCTCAAAACAAGTCTTTCGTTTCTTTTTAATACCAGAACTTCTCATATTATCTCGTTTAATTCGTGACATATCCGACTGCTAAAGCGAATGATGCCGCACCGGAAACGCAGCCGTGTGTATTTGACGCGTACACAACACTGCGTTGCGCAGGTGACGCGGCACAACGGGTGACGGACATGACGCGGATCAACCAAATACGAATACGCACAGATTCTATCTGAAATTAAACGGTACTCAATTTTGCATTTTAACGGCTGTAGACACCCATCTTCAAATGGCTGTATTTGCCAAAGTTGTTGATGAAATACGTTCAAATTTCGCAAGTATATTGGAAATGATGTAATCAAAGATATGAAAGTGTCAAAAATGTCAAAATCGAACATTGGGGTGGTTCCAAGGGGGCGCACCACCAAATCACTCCGCATTTATGTAATAACGAAATTCGGTTAATGAAGTTCTAACATTGAAGTCACGATTTTAATAAGAAGATAGGCTTGAAATTGCACGATATTCGGCAATATGATTGAGATATAAGTTAAGATTATATAACCAACAAATCATACTATTTTGAAAACGTTAAGCTAAAATAGGCACGCGGATGTTCACGACAGCCGATACCCAAATATGAGTGATGTGTATCATTGAAAATAGGGTTGCGGCGCTATTTGTCGCTGTAGCGGGAAAAGTCAAGGGATAGGACCATGTTTTGACCGGTGATTTAGAGAGTTGAGATAATTTCCCGTATTTTGAGAGCAAACAGTGTCTCTCAAGTACTGCA
The DNA here is from genome assembly GCA_035610835.1 of Ophiura sarsii. Classification (NCBI taxonomy): domain Eukaryota; kingdom Metazoa; phylum Echinodermata; class Ophiuroidea; order Amphilepidida; family Ophiuridae; genus Ophiura; species Ophiura sarsii. Next base: position 25,799,252 of record CM069444.1, on the reverse strand, counting down.
GAATATTTCAAAATATGACCATGAAAATGACTCTAAACACGTCTGAAAATGCGCCGCGTATAATTTACGGAGTGTCCCACGCATAAATATTCAACAGGGTTTTCCAAATGTTGGTAAAATATTCAAAAAATTAAAGACAAATGCTTGAATTTGATATCAAACACTATATCTCAAGTTTTGCAGAAAGCGCCACAATAGCACCGTGAACATGACTGTCAACACTCAATTTTCATGAAGCGTATATTTGGTGGTGCGCCCCCTTATAAGAGCGCGTGATTCATACAAAAATGTATCAGACTGATGGAATAAACTCGATTTTATTAAATAAATGAATAGAATTAGAGTGTCATTATGTTTTTTACTGTTTTGTTATTCGACCAGCAAATATAATTTGATATAATTGATTTTGTAGCGGGAAAAGGAAAGCCAGGCATCACCGTTCAAATTAGGCGTCCGACATCGACACGCCGCACAATCGTGATAAAACCCTTATTATTAGAACTATCATAAATAGAAGATTGTTTTATATTTCCTATATTCCAGAGATCTATTTGATGTTTCAAAATGATCCTTTCTACTTGAAAGTAAATGGTTATCGGGGTCAGGGGTCAATGGGTTATTTCATTATACCACGATAGGGGTGTCCAGTTGAACCTACGCAAGAGGACATTGGGCGGGTTTTTCTTATTAAATTGAAGTCAAAATGTATGTTAATGCCTACCTAAAGTTTACAATTACAAGGTATGGCACATCCTTTATCTTTGTAAAATTGTAATATACATTTACTTGCTTTTTGTTGATGTCTGTTGTGTTTTTGTGATGGGGTGTGTGTGTGTATCTATTATATATACCTCTATGCGGAAATGTCGGAATCCTGTATTTTGACAGTGAAAGTTTTATTGCCGCCGCATCAGAGCGTTTCACAATGGCGAATGCTGTTGCTCTTGAGGAGCAGGCATTTGACAAAAGATTGAAGCGCATCCTAGACCATACTGTGTTGGAAAACGCTTGCAAAATATGGCAGGGAAAGTCGCGGACGGGTCGGTACGGCAGGGTATGCTTTCAGTACCCGGGCCAACCTGGCAGTGTGCAAATGAGCGTGAGCCGTGCTGCCTTCATCCTACATCACCGTAGGCCAGACATGGTGGGCGGCGGAGAAGGGGATGTTTCGCATCTTTGCAAACGGCCGTTGTGTGTCAACCTTCAGCATTTGACACTGGAAAATCGGGCCGCAAATACCCAACGGCGCACATGTCAACGAGATGGGTCATGTTACGGGTGTCAACCACCGTGTATCTTTGACTAGGCTTAGCCTATGCCTGCTGTATAATCAAACGGCCCTTCTCAGGGCCAACCAAACCAACGGCCCTTTTCAGGGCCAACCATTATCAAAAAGAGAAAATGACACTGAAGTCCCATTATAAGTGTTGCTTGTTTTTAATACAACTAAACATGAGAGACATATAATAAAAGGGTGTAAATACAAAATACATAGTTTGAATATAAAGAAGGTAATTCATTATCTATCTAGAATATCGATGATCCCCTCGAACCACCGGATCTTGACATCCGGGGGAGTACCCTTCGGTGGCTCGTATGGTCGTTCCCTTTTTCCGGGTGTGACACGCCTTTTTACAGATGCGATAATGTAATGACTTCTTTCTTTCCTTGTCATAGGCTTTACGTTTAATTAGCTTAAATCTCGTATTACTGGCGGGGGAGTCAGCATCATTTGCTGCACCAAAATGACTATTTGTGGTCACTGTGGATGCGGTTTCGCCCAAGCTCATGGAATGGTTTGCCGAGTGTGCACGGCCGGCGAAATTCCGGGGGTAGTTGCGAGATTTAGGGAGACTTTTCAGTATTGTAAGGTGGGATGCCTCAACCCTATTTGTAGTTAAGTTGCTTCGTTGTCCTTCTACCGCAGTGGGTCCCAACTTATTTCCCATCCATCTGGCAATGATCGCTTCATCTGCCGATGACAGCACTAGGTAGGAATGAAGCGGAAGCCCCTGTGGTATCTGTAAATGAAAAGCAAAAAGTGTTAATGTCGTAAATATGTTTATCAGCTGTTATAGTCCTATATCAGCTGTTATAGTCCTATACAGCTGTTATAGGACTATAACAGCTGTCTGTTATAGTCCTATATCAGCTGTTATAGGACTATACAGCTGTTATAGGACTATAACAGCTGTCTGTTATAGTCCTATATCAGCTGTTATAGGACTATCAGCTGTTATAGGACTATAACAGCTGATATAGGACTATATCAGCTGTCTGTTATAGTCCTATATCAGTATAGGACTATAATATCAGCTGTCATAGTCCTATATCAGCTGTTGTAGTCCTATCCTGCCTTCGCCTATTATTTATGTGATGGCTATTTCTTATTTGGTATTCACCTTTGGGTTCCCTTTCTTTCTGTGAGCACCGCACACTAACGAGAAACGTCTGCAGACGTCCGTGTCTCCCGTAATACATGCAAGTATACCCCTCTGTATGTTGTCGCACGTTCTCCTCAGTCTCTCCATGTTGCCCCGACATTTGTCATGAGCCTTCCTGAATTCCCAGCTGCATCTTTTCTCGATAAAGCTCGCAACCATCCGTTTATGTTGAGTTCTTATCGCGATGGTAGTGCCCCCTAATCCCATATCTGATAGATTAGAACGACATATATTTCTGCCAATTGTCTTGGTAAGGTGGCGGGTGCAATCACCTTTTATTATCGTCACCCCATTCGCTGTCATGGATGGTGTCATCCCTTTAAGGGTGTGGGAGTCCCCATCCGTCACCAATTCACTTACTAGCAGGACAGTATCTCCAGTAGTCATATCGTCACCCATTAGTCTTCCAAACTCAAATTCCACATTCCCCATCGGCCGTTGTGGCGGATAGTCGCGCTTACAGTCTGCCATATGGTGGCCCTCAACACAAGAGCAGAGTTTACTTCTTGTGTTGAAAGCCACGGGCATCTCCAGACCGGGTTCCGCGCATATCAGTGGACACCAGGCTTGTGTGCCAGGTTGGTAAAATGACCGCCCCTTGATTGGATTGTTGTAGCATGTGTCAGTTAGGGCTACAATTTCCAAGTTCTCTTCAGTGAATTCATTCCAATTTCTCATTTTCAAACACTGTACTATGGTCTGTCGATTAGAGTCTAGCTGTGCGCGGTTCAAACCAACCATGGCATCACTAATTTTGTTGGACAACTTCTGCATCGATGACACACACGGGGCGTCGATGTCGCATGCCACAAAAAGCTGCCTTATCGCCGAATTTCCAATTGGAAGTTTGGACAGCGCTACCTGAAGCTGTACGTTTATCTTTGCCGCCGTTCTACCTCTCGCTGCGCCAGTACTGCTGTCATCACATGATGAATTCACTTGGTCGACTTTTTGGTAAAATTCCAAACTCTCAGACATATATCTGCAACTTTCCGCCGTACACTTCATTTGGCAAGTGAACGCCGCGCCCCATTTTTTGTATGACGCGGGGTCAAATACAACATCTCCGGTGCATTGGGGATATTGAAACAGGTGCCTCTTAATGCAGCGATTGAAATGTGTTTCAACCTGTTCGGCATTCACAATTAAGTTGCCTGTAAGTCTTGTCGGTGCTGGGGTATCGGCGAAGTTTTTTCCCGTTTGTTTGGGACGTAGGGCCGACGGCACCAAATCAGGTGTGCGTGGGTTCAGTGCCAGACTGTATAGTTCACTCTCAATCCGTGTCCATTTATCTGAGAAAATATCGACAAAGTATGTAACACATTAATGATAATGTTGTCTATATAATTTATACCGGATCCCACATTATGACACCAATTAAAGGCCGTTAGATATTATTGTTTACATACTATCAGCGCCTATTGCGGTTTAAATCCTTTAAAAGTCTTTCTATACATACTAACAAAATACAATCTTTGTTACATTTACCTTTCACGCAGTGCACACTTGATATATCTTCAGCAGCTGCAGTGGCTTCTCGCCGTGTACGGCGTATTCCGTGACCTTTCTCAAAACAAGTCTTTCGTTTCTTTTTAATACCAGAACTTCTCATATTATCTCGTTTAATTCGTGACATATCCGACTGCTAAAGCGAATGATGCCGCACCGGAAACGCAGCCGTGTGTATTTGACGCGTACACAACACTGCGTTGCGCAGGTGACGCGGCACAACGGGTGACGGACATGACGCGGATCAACCAAATACGAATACGCACAGATTCTATCTGAAATTAAACGGTACTCAATTTTGCATTTTAACGGCTGTAGACACCCATCTTCAAATGGCTGTATTTGCCAAAGTTGTTGATGAAATACGTTCAAATTTCGCAAGTATATTGGAAATGATGTAATCAAAGATATGAAAGTGTCAAAAATGTCAAAATCGAACATTGGGGTGGTTCCAAGGGGGCGCACCACCAAATCACTCCGCATTTATGTAATAACGAAATTCGGTTAATGAAGTTCTAACATTGAAGTCACGATTTTAATAAGAAGATAGGCTTGAAATTGCACGATATTCGGCAATATGATTGAGATATAAGTTAAGATTATATAACCAACAAATCATACTATTTTGAAAACGTTAAGCTAAAATAGGCACGCGGATGTTCACGACAGCCGATACCCAAATATGAGTGATGTGTATCATTGAAAATAGGGTTGCGGCGCTATTTGTCGCTGTAGCGGGAAAAGTCAAGGGATAGGACCATGTTTTGACCGGTGATTTAGAGAGTTGAGATAATTTCCCGTATTTTGAGAGCAAACAGTGTCTCTCAAGTACTGCAGAATATTTCAAAATATGACCATGAAAATGACTCTAAACACGTCTGAAAATGCGCCGCGTATAATTTACGGAGTGTCCCACGCATAAATATTCAACAGGGTTTTCCAAATGTTGGTAAAATATTCAAAAAATTAAAGACAAATGCTTGAATTTGATATCAAACACTATATCTCAAGTTTTGCAGAAAGCGCCACAATAGCACCGTGAACATGACTGTCAACACTCAATTTTCATGAAGCGTATATTTGGTGGTGCGCCCCCATCACCATCAGGGATGTCATGACTTCAAAAGTTCAAATCAAGTCATGTGTGGTCTTCAATTCATCATGGCAAACATGAAACACATTTTGCATTCAGCATTAACATTATTTATATTTTGTAATGTTAAGATTTAAAATTCAAATCCTTTTACGGGAAGCGGGGTTCATAGAGTTAAAACTTTGCCTAAATATATCAATGGAATTCAGATTTTTTTCTGTCACCATAAATAATGTGCGAAACTAATAATTGGGGGAATGAAGCAAACATTATTTAATATCGCTATTATAAAGGGGTCAAATAAAGTAAGCCCCCCCCCCCTAAAATTAGATTACTTTAGTTTACATAACTTCACACACAATTAGACGGTTTTAAAAATTGAAACGATTATGAAAAGAGAAAACGCTTGGCTTATACCAATAGAAAGTTTTACATTTTCGATCATTTTACTTTTTCCAAAACAGTCACATTTCCTCAAAATGATGTTTTCAGAAAAAGTGGCACTTACTTGTATTGGATTTGGGCACATTTCATGTTAACGGATGATCATTTTGGGGGATATTTTTAAAAGTTAACATGATATTGAAAATGAGAAACTTTGTACGGATATCTAAGCGTTTTTCCTTTTCAGAAAAGTTTCACTTTCTTAAATGTCTAATTGTGTGGGGGTGTTACGCAAACTGTGGGGGTGTTACGCAAACAAAATTGTATAGGATTTTGAAAATTGCCACTGTTTCTGAGAACATCGGTTTGGGAAAATGAGACAATTTTGGGAAAAGTAAACATGATATTGAACAAGAGAAACTTTCTGTGAGAAGCCAAGCACTTTTCTTTTCACAAGGTTTTTAAATTTCTCAAAACGATTAATCCTGTGCGGAGTTATGCAAACAAACTTGGTCTAATTTTTGTACAAAAATATCTCGAGAGAGAGTTTTTAAATTTACTGGTATGGACCAAGTGCCACTTTTTCTGAAAACATCATTTTGGGGAGATGTGACTGTTTTGGGAAAAGTAAACATGATCGAAAATGTAAAACATTCTATTGGTAGCCAAGCGTTTTCTCTTTTCATAATCGTTTCAACTTTTCGAAATGTCTAATTGTGTGTGAAGATAATATTGTAACAAATTGCTAGGTAGCGTGTAGCTTGTTTACGGTGGCTAAATCAAGAGATGAAACTAAACAAAACAAATACAGACGACGACATACAGGCAAAATACAAACCAAAATATAACGTTCTTGTGCACGGCGGCAACAAATATATACAGTGTTTTAATCCGGTAAACACAATGAATCTCTAAACATACAGAGACAGCCGCTATAATATGGAATGGTCATAGTCACTAAAATGGTCGGCTATGTTGCCCGTAAAAATAAACACGTCTGATCAGAACAAAAGGTAAACCAATTATGCTCGCATCCGTCGCCATATGCGTCGACCATAAGGGCGCCACACACGGCAGTCGACGCGAGCCGTCACTGGCGATGCAATGCATCGCCGGCGACGCGAAAATGCGTCGCCCATCCAGGCCTCCAATCTAGCCACTTCTATGCCGCTATTGCGTACCATAAGAAGAGGCTAGGTCGGAGCACTAGAGGGGAAACCTTCAGGACAATTTAGATCGCAAATAGCGCTAATTTCAAGATAAAAAAGAATAAAAGATCGAAAGATATGAGATTAATCCCAACGCGCAGTATGTCAGCCCAGAGTAACATAGCAGTAGGTCAAAGATAAATTGGCACAAGTCAACTCGTCCGTCAGCATAATCATTTGTAAACATTAATCAAGGTATAACAGTTTAGAGTAACAATCGGGTGAGGGCAGTAAAGGCTCAGGCGTTACACTACCCCCACCGAATAAAAAGGATTTGTCCTCAAATCAAAAATAAACAGATCGATAAAAATTCCTAAGAAACAACCTCAAAAAAATATCTTAATTTGAATAAATTTGAATTTGCAAATTTTGGAATGGTGACATATAATTTGGAAGTTTTTGGAGCATGGTACAATTGACAATAAAAATCGAAAAATACAAAATTACAAGTCTTCTCAAAAACGAGGCATCATCATTCATCAAAAATCATCAATAAAAATTTGGCATATTATGAATAATTTGAAGTACATGTACCCATGCTCAGCCTACACGGTAGGCATTAACTAATAAAGTATAAAACACACAAACATGTCACCATAAATTTGGAATAATTTTGACACTTCATTTCGATATGAAAATTAATTAACAATACCTAAACACAACCTAAGGCCTAAAGATGTTGTGTTCTGTCACGGTCAGCGGTACCTAAACTAATTGGATGAACACGACTCGCTCCAGTGTCAAACCAGGTGAACAGATGGACACTGCCAGAACTTGGAGTCTGAATTTGGAAGGGGGGGAATTTTTAATTTAGAAAATGTAATAATTTGAAATTTAACGTGGGCCTACAAAACAAACAAAAGCCTAAAGGTATCGAAAAATAGCGAGTAGCATTCACCCTACAGAGACTACATAAATCAAAACATCATTAAAAACACATCTTCCTCAGCATCAGTCTGTGTGGGTAATTGGTAATCCATCACTAATCAGCAGGAACATCAGTCATCACACGGTAATACAGGCTAGCCTAGCTGCTACAGTTCACGGTCTAGCTTTGTACTGGTTGGTCCATTCAATAGATAGTTCTCTCGGTCATCACTCGTATTCCAGCATCATAAAGTCCACAGCATCCTAAAGGAATTCGTCGGTTGCAACGGCATATACATAGAACTCCCATAGAACCACACTCCACACAGGTACCGTGTACTGTTGTTGTACTTGTTGTTGTAGGCTTCCGTCGTTGTCCATCACACACACACACACAGGCTTGGTAATCGTCGTCCGGTAGTGTCCCTCATCAGTAGCATTGCCCTGGTCCGGTAGTAAAAGTTCCACTCATCGGTAGTTTCATCTTGGATTGGTTTTCGCAGCCACAGAATCCTCACAGCATTCGGAACACGGTCAACAAGTCAGAGGCGACGGAATTTCGCGTCGCCGAATTGCGTCGCCATTTTTATAAATGTTGTTTTTCATATTTAGCCGATTAATTACTGACGGCTGACATTACTATTACTATTACAACATTTCGCGTACTTTTAAATACGCAATGACGTTTTAGGCTTTCGGACAACCTTAGCTCACACGATAGACCGTGTTTGTAATGAGTCTTTGACTCAAATTCAGTCAACTAAACTTGTTCACTTTCCTGATTTTAACACAGAATAATAAATAATTTGACCGGTATCTCCACATCTCCACTCTCATGTGATTACATAATTAATTAAAAATAATACTTGCTTACATTCTTCGAAAGACGACTAAGACATTATACATTCGTCAATGCTCGCCCTTGTCTTATCTCGAAAAAGTAAGACAAGTATACCAGAACTCCTATAGGAAAGCTCTGGGTTTATTCAGAATCATTTATCAATTCATTATACCGGTCATGTAGTGTGAACAAGTTATAGACATTATAACTTAGCCCTAAAATGGCTTCATGTTTGTTATAGGTCTTGACCCAACGGTCTAGCAATTTTAATTGCCTTTTATTACACTTTTTACAGTCGTAATATAATATTGGTTATGGTTACGGTATTTTCTACTCCCTACCGTCCATCAACCTATACAGCCAACCCTGCCTGGGTTAGAAAGAGTAACAGTACCTCATCATCGCCTTGCCCCCTCATGGTCACTGTTATAGTGTCTATCAAATATCGATAGCAAAGTCTATGCTCTTTAAACTTTCCAATTCGTACCAACTTCCAATGACTCGCTTCCAACTGTGTCACATAACCACAGTTTATAAACATTGTTTCATAGTCAAACAAACAAACAAACAAAATAACGGAGATGAAAGAGAGCGGATAACAATCAACCCAGTCCTCTCTATTTGCACTTTGCGACATTTCGCATCGTCACCTCCCGAATTAGACACTACCAGTTGGATATTAACTATATAATTTCACATACGATATATTCTCAAACATTGGAGTACAAATCTACTCCCATCACCATATCGTACACAACTGATTTCACTTTCGCATCTGTCTAGATAGCTTTTCTACTACAGATCGACTTCACAGTTAACCTGAGGTCCTACCCTCGGTATAGTGTCTAATATACATCGACAATGTTTCTATTCAAATTCAATCAAGCAAGTGTTGGTTATCACTCATTAACACACACTCTCAAGTGTTCACAGCCATAGACTTTGTTCTAGCGCTTCATTATAACATTGACCATAGATCACTGTTTCAAGAAGTTTATACCCACACAGGTAATTCATTCTCATCATCATCTCTACACAAGACATAATCCTGTAACTTCTTGGGAAGCCTTCTCTGTCTTGTACTCTTTCTTGTCCCGACAACAGGACTGTCCTGCTCTTTGTCAACTGGTGGTGATGGTTCCACCATCGTGGTTACATCGTTACCATGGTTACCAACCAGTTCGTCTCCTCTCCCTCTCTCTATAAACTCACTCTCTTCCACGAGAGTTTCCTCTTCGGGAAATGTCATTTGGTCTGGTGCATCTAGACATTCTATTTGAGGTGATATCCCCCGTGGGGGCGACATTACGTCGTTATCACTCAATTCGAGAGGTGAGCTGTCGGGCTGTGTTTCAACTTCAGTATTCTCATCTACTGATTCACCCTCCAAATCCTCTATTATAGAATCTAGGTTGGGGTGTCCGTTCCTCATTTCATGGCGGGTTGCCAGGCTATCATTGAGAATCTGGATACTTGGTGTTAGCCAAGATTGTAATTCCTCTCCCCGGTATCTCTTTAGCCTATTGAAATGTACAACTTTCGGAACACCCCTCGCAGTTCTTTGGATCCTGAACGTCACATCGCTCATTCTCTCTATGACCAAAAACGGTCCCTCCCAAGGGAGGTCGAACTTAGGAGTCACACCTTTCTTTCGGTGTGGATTGAACAGCCAAACCGCATCACCCCTCTCATACGGTGGTTTTTCATCACATCTGTGATCGTAGTGTCTCTTTTGTTTTTGACTAGAGATTTTCAGGTGTTCCCTAGCATATTGATGTACTAGTACTAGCCTGTCACTCAAGTCCTCTACATATTTCGACACTGTTATTTCAGGACTATTTGGGTCCTTGGGAGGGCTACCCAATACAATGTCTATAGGTAGTTCCACGTTCCTCCCCATCATCATTTCATTCGGACTACATTTGGTCGATTCATGATTGGCACTTCTATAGGCCATCATCATGAATGGGAGATGAGCATCCCAATCACGTTGGTTTATGGACACAAACATGGCTAGCATGGCTTCTAATGAACGGTTTAGCCGTTCTACCATTCCATCACTGGCGGGGTGTAACGCTGTGGTTCGCGTTTTGTCGATTGAGAGGAGTTCGCATAGGTTGGCGAACAGTTTACTCTCAAAATTTCGACCTTGATCGCTGTGGAGTTGCCTTGGTACTCCGAATCGACAAATAAATTCTTCCGCCAGGACGGTGGCTACTGTATGTGCCTCCTGATTAGGCATTGCATAAGCCTCCATCCATTTAGTGAAATAATCACCAACTACCAGGATGTATTTATTCCCTCTATCACTCTCTGGTAAGGGACCCATCACATCAATGGCAATGCGCTCTAATGGAGCACCAACGTTATAGGTTTGCATAGGGGCTCTGGGTGTTTTTCTGGGCGGTTTTCTGGAGGCGCATACATCACATGCTTTGCACCGACGAGTTATATCGTCTCTCCATTTAGCCCACCAGTATCGCTCCCCTATTCGACCCATAGTCTTGGTTTCACCGAGGTGGCCGGCTGCACGTGAGGCATGTAGGCCTTTAAATACCAGAGGTCGTAGGGTCCTTGGAACTATCAATTTCCAAGTAATTTCTGAACCCCATGGTGACACCCAACGTTTGTATAGAACGTTATTTACTACATGTAATTGGTCCCAGTGTGACCAATACACTTTCAGAGTAGTACTATCACTAGAGATGTCTTTCCATTTGGGTTTTTCATTGCTAGACTCTTTCCAGTCAATCACCCTACTCACATCCGGGTCCTCCATTTGGGCCTCTCTTAGCTTTTCAGCTGTCCACTGTGATACCCAAGACGACGTTTCAGGTGTATCTGTATCATTATTGGTGTCAACAGATGGTGTAATCACCTCGTCATTTGTCTCGGTTTCTTCAGTGGTTATAACATTTGCAGCTCGTGCGGGAGGTAATGTTGTATCCCCCAATGTCAGACTGAAATCTATTTCGTCATCAATTTGGTTGTGTTCACCACAAAGCTGTCTGACCTGTCGCCTAATAGACATGGGACTTGTCTCATCAGTGTACTGACCCATGCGGTCACATTGTTTACACTCTAGGCACGGTATCCGACTAAGCCCGTCAGCATTTTGATGCTGTTTTCCGGGTCTATGTCTTATTTCGAAGTCATATGTACCGAGAACTTCAATCCATCGGGCTGTTTGACCTTCTGGGTTTCGGAAGTTCATGAGCCAGCGTAGGGCGCCATGGTCAGTTCGTATGAGAAATTTGCGACCATAGATATAGTGATGGAAGTGTTTAACACTGGCAACTAGAGCGTACAACTCTTTTCGTGTGACACAGTATCGTTTTTCAGATTTAGTTAGTGTCTTACTGAAATAGGCAATTGGCCTCTCTTCTCCATTCTCTTGGAGTATTGATAATACTCCTCCGATACCGTAATCTGACGCATCACAATCGAGTATGTACTTTCCATCTATGGTTGGGTAGGCAAGAATGGGTGCCGTGATTAGTGTATTTTTCAACTTAATGAACGCCTCTTCACACTTCACGGTCCATTCGAACTTCCTGTTTTTCTCTGTTAGAGAGAACAGAGGGGTAGCTATCTGTGAATAGCCCCGTATGAACCTCCGGTAATATGAGGTGAACCCTAACCATGATCTCACTTCCGACACATTTTCTGGTGTGGGCCATTTCCGCACTGCCTCTATCTTTTCTGGGTCAGTGGAAATGCCGTCTTTGGACACCACGTGTCCCAAATAGGCAACACTACCTTGGAATAAGTTGCATTTCCTGGGCCCAAATTTGAGGTTAGCATTCCTCATACGCAGAAAGACCTCTTCCAGCCTTTCTACTGCCTGTTCGAATGATTCTCCAAAGCATATTACATCGTCTATATACAGTAAGCACGATTGCCATTGTAGGCCTGCTAGGACTTTCTCAACAAGGCGTTCAAAGCATGCAGGTGCATTGCAGAGCCCGAATGGGAGACAATTCCATTCATATAAACCACTCTCACATACAAAGGCGGATTTAGGTCTATCTTCAGCACAGATTGGGACCTGCCAATATCCACTAGCCATATCTAGCACGGAAAAGAATTTTCCTTGGCTAAGAGTGTCAAGAGAGTCATTTATGTTGGGAAGAGGATAGTTATCTTTAACCGTCTTATCATTTATCAGTCTATAGTCGACGCAAAATCGCGTCTCCCCGTTTTTCTTTACGGTAAGAACGGTAGGGGATGACCAGGGACTGTCTGACGGTTGTATTAGACCTCTACGTAATAAGTCCTCAACATGTTCTCTCTCTTTGGCTCTCATGTGAATAGGTTTACGCCGTGCTCTTTGTTTTATGGGTGTCGCATCCCCGGTATTAATTCTGTGCTCTACCAGGTTTGTTCTACCCAGATCATCGGGTGATTTTGCGAACACGTCACCATACTTTGACAACAGGCTGGCAACCCTCTCACTCTGTTCTGGGTTTAACCCTTCACAACTACGCTGCCACAGATCAAGCAGATGGGCAGGGACGCATTTTGCGTCGTCTTGATTGGCGGGGACGCATTTTGCGTCGTCTTTATTGGCGGGGACGCATTTTGCGTCGTCTTGACCGGTGGGGACGCATTTTGCGTCTCCACGCATTTCTGCGTCGCCGGGCACGCATTTTGCGTCGCCCTTCCCGATCATATTACAGTTTCTTTCTGTATTGTCGTCTGTTTCAACGACCTTCACTTCTTCAAAAGTACCGGCAATGGTCTTTTTGTACATTGTGATAGGTTCTGATGTAGGGTTTAACACACGTAATGGTATAAAATCACATTGTGGATTTACCAATACTTTTGCAATCATTAGAGGATACCGTTCAAGCAAAGTTTTACGGGGTTCGATGACACCCATCTCAGCTGATTTTGGTTTATTTAACAGCATTGCTGGCACGATTTGTTCACTGTTTGGCGGGACAATGGTTGTCTCTTTTACAGCAACTCGGTAGCAAGCTTCCTCTTGGTTTGATTCGACATTTACTGACTGGAGGTCTATCTCGTCAGTACCAATGGTCATCTTTCCCATACCAATGTCTAGTTGACACCGGTAATTGTGAAGGAAATCGTAACCAAGTAGCCCTTCAACATCTATATCGGCTACTAATACCTCGTGTTTTACCCTCATCACGCCTATGTCTATTTCAAAGTTACCTTTACCCATAAACGGTAATGGTCTGCCATCGGCAACTTTCAGTTTCATATTTACACTTTCTAGACATGGTTGCATACATTTACACATCTTCTCATATACACTAGAACTTAATATGGTAGGACCACATCCTGTATCAATTAGAAATTTAGCTGTAACCCCATTTATGACGGTATTTATAAACAGTCCGTCTTCTTTCACAGCTAACAACCCTCTATATACAAAAGAAGTGGGTCTATTCAACTCATCACATACTTTCACCGACCTCTGACCCTCGAGCTCGGCACTAATCAGTTTCCCGACTGAGGCTTCTGAGTCTCGTTATTAGGGGTCTCTTTCTTTTTCATCATTGGCTCCTTACACTGTCTTTGGAAGTGTCCTACTTGACCACAATTCCAACATGTAGGCCTGCCATGATTATTTTGGTTATGGTAGTATGGTCTAGGGTTATCATGGTTATGATGTGGTGGTCTATTCTCTACCCTGTCTAGTCTAGTGAGAATTGCCGTGAGCAACTCTTTCGTGTCTCTATCGGCGTGTACATGTTCACGGTGCTCATCATTAATTACCGCTCTGACATGTTTCGGTCTAAACGCCTGACCCTCGTTCCTGTGATTTTCTGCCTGTTGAAAGGCTTCACATTCAACTGCGATTTCTAAAGCCTCGTCCAATGTTCTTGGACGAGCTTGGAATATTTTCCAACGCAGGTCAGTATTGTTCACTGCGTCCAAGAATTGATCTTTCGCAAGTGAATCTTGTATGCCAAATGGGGCTTCAGTATATGCGTTCTTTGTTAGACGACGCAAAGCTTGGGCAAGCTCCGGCAAACTTTCCCCTGGCTTCCTACTCCGGTTCTTTAGTAGGGTTTTGGACAATTCAGCCTTGTCCTCAGCGCAAAATCGTCTTTCTAATGCGCATGTAAGAGCATAATAATCAAACCGGGATTCTCTATCGAGGTCTCCAAGTACTGATTGAGCAATACCTCTAAGACTACTCGCTAAATACATAGCTTTCGCCCTCTCTTCCCATTGATTTAATTCAGCCACCATTTCAAACTGGACAACATAATCTGACCAGGATGTATTGCCGTCGTATGGTGCTGGTTTGATTCCGATATTATGTATTGGTCTATCGGTAACCGAGGCACGGTGGAGAGCCGTGCTTGTTCTCGGTTGAAACCCAAAGTCGGTTTCATTATTGTTGTCATTACCTAACGGTTTATCATGTTTATAGCTACATGATGTAGGGCTGCCATATACGGCACCAAACCTTGTCTTAGGTCTAACACTATCATGACTATGGTCTACTACCGCTTCGGTTAATAAACCGCCGGTTTCATTTGGTAGGCCTACTGAATAATCAGTACCAGGGTGATTACGAGCTCTCAATTCGGCGAGCCGTAATTTGCTCTTTTCGAGCCACCCTTTCATCTCATGGTCTACCAAACCCGTAGGTACGGTCTGATCCACGGCGAAAATTGATTCTGACGTTGCCATACTAATAACAAGTTAAGAAATCAAAAATCCCGCCGCTGCCACCAATGTAACAAATTGCTAGGTAGCGTGTAGCTTGTTTACGGTGGCTAAATCAAGAGATGAAACTAAACAAAACAAATACAGACGACGACATACAGGCAAAATACAAACCAAAATATAACGTTCTTGTGCACGGCGGCAACAAATATATACAGTGTTTTAATCCGGTAAACACAATGAATCTCTAAACATACAGAGACAGCCGCTATAATATGGAATGGTCATAGTCACTAAAATGGTCGGCTATGTTGCCCGTAAAAATAAACACGTCTGATCAGAACAAAAGGTAAACCAATTATGCTCGCATCCGTCGCCATATGCGTCGACCATAAGGGCGCCACACACGGCAGTCGACGCGAGCCGTCACTGGCGATGCAATGCATCGCCGGCGACGCGAAAATGCGTCGCCCATCCAGGCCTCCAATCTAGCCACTTCTATGCCGCTATTGCGTACCATAAGAAGAGGCTAGGTCGGAGCACTAGAGGGGAAACCTTCAGGACAATTTAGATCGCAAATAGCGCTAATTTCAAGATAAAAAAGAATAAAAGATCGAAAGATATGAGATTAATCCCAACGCGCAGTATGTCAGCCCAGAGTAACATAGCAGTAGGTCAAAGATAAATTGGCACAAGTCAACTCGTCCGTCAGCATAATCATTTGTAAACATTAATCAAGGTATAACAGTTTAGAGTAACAATCGGGTGAGGGCAGTAAAGGCTCAGGCGTTACAATATGTAAACAAAAGTAATCTAATATTAGGGGTGGCTTACTTTTTTGACCCCTTTAGAAAATCTAGCAACATTATATCGGTTCCTACACTTTCTGCCACTTTCTGCAGGTTGATTTAGCGCCATCGTTCGTTTGTAATTTTCTACATTAACCTTTAACCTAATCGCGATTGCTTTTTCATAGTGTGCTTATTTTCCCACACACACAATAACACGCATTACCACAAACCTTGCGTTTGACTACGCGGCTTATTTGCAAAAGATTAATCATTGTCAACTCAACTGGGGAAATCCCATCAAACACGTACCAGAACTTGAACCAAAATGTCTCCAAAAACAGGCGATTTTGTCCATTGACAATACAAAATGTTAAACTAATTTAATAAAGTCTATTGAGTAGGTCATGTTTTGGTCTGATTTTAATCAACGATACGGATCTGACACTGAAAATACAGACATTCAACCAGCGGGGGCCATGGATTTCGGCTCTACCGGTGCAAACGGGGCTGTTGGAGTCGACTCAGCGGCACCGGTCGGGAGTGGCACTGGCGGTACACATGCGGCAGATGCTCTTGTTAGGGATGCAGTTGAGTTTGCTACACAAGCTACACAATACGACAGTCATGGACAATACAAAACAGCCATGTTTTATTATGTTGTGAGTTTCAAAATCAAGAAATGTCGACAAGAAAAAAGTGTATCTCTGAACTTTTATTTTTTATTTTATAAAATAAAAACAATAGTTCCAAATTGGCAAGAAATATTCAGTTTTAAACTGTGCCTCTCTGTGCGCAAACGTAATCCAAGTGTACGCGAGCGAATATGGCCGAATGCAAGTGCGCTTGTATACCATCATGCGCGCCATCCTTCCCCTACCCCTCCCCGCAGCCAGTTCCAGTTCACGCCCTTGCCCCGACACATGTCCCGCCCCTTCCCCCATCCCATTCTCTCTGTCCCTAGCCTAGTCCTTAGCCTATAGCCTAACCTTAATCTTACCTGAACTTGAAGTTAGGTCTGATCTTAACCATAACTCTAACGGTCTAACCCTAACTCTAGCTAACTTTAACCTAACCCTACCCTAACTCTAATCCTAAGCTTTTCGATCAAACCATCGGTGTGTAGCCTTTTCTAATCATATCTTGGGCATGGATGCCGTTGCCAGGCGTACTATCTTCTGAAGATAGCAAATGTTAGATGCTATCTTCAGAAGATAGTAACCCGTTAATTGCTATCTTCAGAAGATAGCAACCCGTAAATGGCAACTTCAGGGAAAGCATCACGTTCAGAAGTCAGCATGCGCCGTTACTATCTAATACAGCGTACACTGAAAAGCGCAGCCTACAGACGCGTTATATAAGTCGTGTATTTGATACGTTACGTCTCCAGCTGCTATCTTCTGAAGATAGTATACCTAAACATCCTTCAATTTCGAGATGAACTTTACAGGATAGCTTAATAAATGACAACGCATTGTAATACAGGGTGTATCAGAAAGAACTGTACCGAGGCAATATGATTTATTACGGTATGAATTCGATTGATATTGTTCAAACCGTTTTAACATATATCTTGCGCAAACGCCCAGCTTTCATAAGAATTTTAAATTTTGAAAATCTGACATTTCTGATGGAAAATACAGACTTTCTGGTAAAGATGGTACATGTAGATTTAAATTTTGGTCGAAATGATCAATTTAAAAAATCTGTGAAATTACTAACCCTACTTGAGATATCCATCCGTCCATAGGACAGGTTTTATTTTTGGTCGCCATATCTCAACTTTTCACATCACTTGTATAACTATTTATTATTTGCATACTTTTGTGGGTGAAATTTGGAGATAAATTTTGATTTTTAACCCGCAAATAAACCAAGATTTGTTCTGCTTGAGTGGTTTTAACTTTCCTTTCTTTGGCGGGAGTTTTGAATATGTTTATGTCAGGCCCGTCGGAACCGCTACGGCAGGTACGGCAGCTGCCGTACCACTTTTCCAGGGAGGAAAAAAAAATTAAAAATTAAAAAAAAATTAAAAAAATGAGATTTTTTTTTCTTCTAATTTTTTTTTTTAAAATTCGAGAGAACATAATAAGGCATACCGCGTACCTATAATAGTATACTGTACTATTAATATCATAGACTGTAATCTATGACTTAACTGCACTGGACACAATGTTTAAGAGTTGATCATTATTCCATATACTTTATTATAAGTGCTATTAACTTTACCATGACATTTTGTATTTCATTTTCCAAAAAGCGCTAGCTTAAAAGGGGGCTTCGCCCCCTTGGACCCCCACGAGGGGCTTCGCCCATTCGAACCCCAAACCCCCGCTAGTGCCGTACTACTTTAAAATTCCTTCCGACGGGCCTGGCCTGGTTTATGTGGTGTGGGCTACATTGTTTGAAATATCATAATATCATAGACTGTAATCTATGACTTAACTGCACTGGACACAATGTTTAAGAGTTGATCATTATTCCATATACTTTATTATAAGTGCTATTAACTTTACCATGACATTTTGTATTTCATTTTCCAAAAAGCGCTAGCTTAAAAGGGGGCTTCGCCCCCTTGGACCCCCACGAGGGGCTTCGCCCATTCGAACCCCAAACCCCCGCTAGTGCCGTACTACTTTAAAATTCCTTCCGACGGGCCTGGCCTGGTTTATGTGGTGTGGGCTACATTGTTTGAAATGTTGGGGTAGTGGTACATGTAGAGAGGATTGATTGAAATTGAAAACATGTTTTGCCATATGATTATGTCTTGCCATATGAGAACAAAAAGAGATATCTCAATGAAATTAACATATAATATAGGAAACATGTTCACCTTTATATTGCACGTGTTTAGATTTAAAATAATAATCATTTTGTATTTTTTATGTATTTTAGAAACACGGTACAGTTCTTTCTGATACACCTTGTACTGTCACAAGATATAAGTGTGTTAGTGTCATAGACCTGACGGGGAAGTCCTCTTTTGGTCTATACACTGCTGGCGCGTTTGATATTTATACGGAAGGTCCCGGGTTCAATTCCTGGCTGGTGCTCCAAAATGTTGCTGGTATACCTTGTGAATTATATATGTTTAGGGTGGTACGTGACAAAATTGGTGGCAACGGTGGCCCCTGGGGTTTCTTAACACCCGGGCGGGCCCACCCATTGTGGAGCGTATTTAGTAGTGTATATTATAAGTTGTATTACGTGCCTTGTTTAGGGGGGGAGTATTGTCACGAGATATATGTGTGTTAGTGTCATAGACCTGACGGGGAAGTCCTCCTTTGGTCTATAGGGCCTACACTAGCGCGTTCGACATTTGATCGGAGGGGCCCGGATTCAATTCCTGGCTGGTGCTCCGAAATGTTGCTGGTATATCTCATGAATTATATATGTTTAGGACGGTACGTGACAATACAATGAAGATAATAAAGGAAAATGCTTGATACTACAGCGAGAGTTGCCATCATTAAACCATGCTCGTCTTACGCCTATATCACCACAGAAATTCAAGTTTTCGGTCTCCTCGGGCGCATGTTGGATTGGAGTTTACGGATTTTCTATTCAAATCGACATAACTCAAAAACTGTTTAACCAATATCAATGAAACTTTGAATATAAGTTTGAAATCAAATTTGCTTCATGATTACTTAAAAATAACGATCCAAAATGAGGATTTCAAAATTAAAGTTCCTGTTCTAAGGTAGCACGTCACTAAATAGTTCCGGAGCAAAACCCGGGATACCTTTCACAACTTCATGTGTATAAATACGCAGTTGTCTTTGAACCATAATCTCAGTTAATAATACGAGTTGAGACTTGAAAATGGCACCAAATTAAAGCTGAGAATCATTTCTATTACCAGGATGAGGATGAGATTTGAAGTTGATTTGTGTCGAGTAAGTAGAAGTAGAAGAACTCTACAAGAGTACTTGATTCAGTGAATGGAATCGATTGCACTAAAATAAAATCTACTAAAAAGTGAAATATGAGTTTTTGACATCAATGTGTGTTCCAGCGATTGACGCATCATTTACAAACGCCGGAATGCACAGGACAAAATTCGACCAAACTATCCTGCCTCGTGTCCATGGTTGAATTTCAATGCGCGCGTAAATGAAGTTGTTACCCATGGGAAATTACTTGCGGGTTTACGCAGCATATATTTGCCTATTTGGAATTTTCTTCACTAGTATGACAATTACAAACTATGTTTTTTTTCCAACCTTTTCTCACCATGGCTCATTTGCTTTTATAACAGGAAGCCATACAGGCCATGTACAATGCATCTCTAGCCAACCCAAATCTGAATCTATCAGATAGGTACACACAGTATGTCAGGAGAGTCAGAGAACTGCAGCAACTCAGTGAGTAGTGTTTAAATGGAGCACATAATTATACTCTATACTATACAACATATTTTTACCAGCTATTTACATTATCATTGAGGGGATGGGATTATGTGTAGGCAGGTGGGTAAGAGCTCAACCGAATATCTATATTTCAATAAGAGGCATTGTTGAATAGATTCATCAGGATCGGTAGCAATTGAGGATAAAATGAGGTTCTTATGAACTGATCAAAAAGATAAACGGTGTTGCCTTTCTCAACGTTGTCAACAATGTCTGATTATGTTTGAACTTTTACTGTCTGGAGTCAACTCCCAAACCGTCTCTGGGAAAACTCCCTCTAGCATCGTTAACAGCTCACCACCATCCAACGAGATAGATATAGGTAGAGCGATGACTGTAGCTAGGGTCATTGCCAGCCCATTTACAATGCAATCCTAAATCTCGCGTTCGAAATCGTGTAAAATTACAGATGAAACGCCAAATCTTTCAAAACATAGTGAATTCAATCAGTTATACATTAGAAATGTAGAAATAGTCATCAACTTTTGTTTTGGATATCTTAATTACTTAGTTTAAGCTACATAAGATATCAGTGTTAAACAAAAGACAGCAATATAATTCTCTGAAATCAGTAATATTATTACAGGGCCCGTTGCCGCAATTGGTCGCGTGAAGCCAGTTTGCGACCAATTGCAGCAACGGTTCATGAATGAATCGACTAAATTTAGGGGATTTAGTTGATTTGCAAATAGAACGGCAACTTAAATACAATTTTGCGAGCAGACGGCACTCAAAATACTCAAATAACTGGAAATAAACGTTTTTCGGTCAATCGTGATACGGGATTCTCGGCCAAAATATGTGCATGGAAGATGCATTTACCTACTTTGCAAGTAGGTTTGCAAAACGATGAAGTTTCATAAAATTATTTTTTGGGTTTTGTTGACTTCATTTTCTAGACAAGCAGGGCGCTCTATTCATATTTATCTCGTTGCCACCATCAAACATGTGTTGAGAAAGGCAACAGCGTTTGCTGAAACATACACAGCGAGTATATCTTCATAAGAACCTCATTTTATCAATGAGAGGCAGTTCAACTACAACTTTTACATTTGATTTTTCTCAGAGTCAAATATGAGACCTGTCACCACAAAATGAGCGTTAAGTCGCCAGTATGCATTAGGAGATATGGTCCAATGAACATGCCAAAAATCAATAGAAAACAAAGGCATTTTGCAACTTTAATTCAATTTTTGACCGGGAAAACATTGAGCAATTATGACATGTTGCATACCATTTTAAAGCTTGTTTCTTGAGTATTCTGAATCTGGACAAACCCGCAAAATTAAATTTTCCGACTTAACTCTCATTTCGTGGTGACAGGTCTCATATAAAAACACTATAAGGTGCAGTTTGCTACCATAGGTTTCTCGCTTTACGCGATCGTTTGCCTGACGATTGCGTAAAGCGAGTTATAGTGTTTTTATTTGATATAAAGCTCTATTTTCACACGGTATTGAGCACTATCCATCTAATATTGAGACTCTAGTTTAGTGTAGAGTCTATATACTGATAAGCCTGTACACACAGTTCTGGGCGAGTCATGCAGGATATCCATCCAGCATGCAGGGTACCAGCATAGACAGCTCAGGGGTAGAATTTCGCCGCGAATCCGCGAATCGATTCGCGTGAAGATTCGCGCAAAATCACTACCGCGGGAATCCAGGTGGATTCGCGCAAAAAAAAAGAAAAAAAGATGACTGGTATTTGACCCTTAATCAGGACCTTAGATGACTGGTATTTGACCCTTAATCAACAAACATGCCGAATTTGGAGTTGTGCAAGCTTATAGCCTTACTCTTGATATTATTTTCATTAATTTCGCAATAATCCATGGATTCTCAAAATTGGTGAGAATCCATGGATTCTCGCAAAATCCTTCCGCGAGAATAGTAACGGATTCGCGCGGTTGGTTACGAAATTCTACCCCTGCTGCTTATGGACATATTTCTTCCCATTGACTTGTTACAGATAAACAATCCTCTGGTGCTTCATCGTCTTCTTCTGCACCTAAATCTGAGGGCCAGATGGCCATAGAACAATCTAACTTCCTACTGAGGCAAGCATTTGAAGAAGATGAACAAGGCAATGAGAAAGAAGCTATAGAATTGTACCTGAATGCTGCCGAGATGTGTATAGAAGCGGTGAGTAGTGTTAAGTGTTCATTTATCGAATACTTAACCAATGTAAACTTAATCATCAAAATGTGCTATATCTATTTATGTCCCATAGCTGTAAGAGGTTGTTGAAGCAACAGAGTGATGGATCAAGAGATCAAAGTTTTTCAAACTTGCATATTATCTGCTGTTCTGATTGGGTGGTCGAAGCTAATTTCTCTCCATTGTTTGATTATGGGTCAATAAATACGTATATATGTTGTTTTTGACCAATGTAATAACAAATAAAAACATGTTAACAAGTTTGCTAACACTCGCAGTGAAAAACTGGCAAACCTGCGATGCCTGAACAATGAATCAAAACAAATCGTGTGGTGCGCGCATTGAATGGCGCACACGAGGAAAGCATTAGACATTTTCAATACACTCTGTGTATTTCAGTTTCTTGCTTTCTGATTGGTTCCACACTACTAAGAGTGTATGAATGTTGCCCATCCATTATACATATATCCAACTTTTGTATGCCCCTCTGTCTTACTCCATCTGGCACCCCTAGCACCCCTCCTTGCAGAATGGTATTTGCTAGGCTGTTCCTCCATCTAATTACATGCCCAAACTACATGAGTTGTCTTCTTTTCACAACTGTAAGAAGAGGTTCTATTGTTATAGAATGAGTGAATTCAGAGATGTTTGCAGAAGCTCCTTGAAGATTAAAGGAAAAATAGTTATTGCCGACGCTTTGGAACCCGACTGTTTGTTTTAACGGAATAAATTCAAAATTAGCAACCAGAGCCATGCAGGGGGTAACTCATGAGCTTCAGTAAGTCAATTTCATTGGCTTCACCTGTTTTATCATCCTTTGTTATGTTAACTTTTTCTTTGCTTTTGGGTAGGGATAGGGAAAATGCACCTTTTTTTAGAATTATTTTCTCAAATCATGTTAAATCATGCGATTTTTTGCCAAAAATCAGTCGAAAAATGTTGGTGACATTTTAGGTTAAAAAAATTAGAAAAATTAAAAAAAGAAATAAAAAGCCCTGAGTGACCGACCCTACTTCACAGGTCCGTACGCCCGTAAAACAGAGTGTGTGTTTTTATGGCCTAAGCGCAAAAGCGCACACAAAAATCAAAAAGTGGGTAATGTTGCCAAAAAAGCACTATTTTTATCACACCGAACATTTTTTTCAAAAGTTGTCTAAATTTAAAAAATAATGTCTATTTACCAAAATTCATCATCTGCAATTACTGTGGAAGTGTTTATTCTAGACCTTGTCTAGTTTGAATTTAGTTTTTAATGAAAAATGATGACTTGACGATTAAATAAGAAATGTGTAAACATCGAAAAGCGCAACATAGCCGGGCATTTTGGTTCATTTTAAACGCATTTGGCATATTTTTTTGTGCAAAAAAGGACCTTTAATTACCCTCAAAAGCACTTTTTCCAATCAGACAGCACCCCAAATATGTTTGTGAAATAAAATTATCTAATATTGATTTCTTTCCAGGCCAAGGTCAGCACTAATGAGCAGAAACAGAAACTCAATAAATTAGCAGTACAGGCTCTAGATAGGTAGGTTCACGAGAGATTTTTCTTAGATATATAGGGGTTACATGCACACCAATGCCCTTGAGTGTAAATGTATCAGAAGAGCTTGGGCGCGCAAAACTTTTGTGTGCCGTAACATGACGCAGTTTGAATCGATATATGAAGCTTGTGTATGTCAAAATAGCACCTGGATGCTTGGATTATTTTTGCGCACAGAGAAATAAAGATTGCATACTATTTGCCAATTTAGAATTGATCAAACTATAGTCATATTTTGCTCCTCCTTTCTATTATTGAGAAATCCTCAACATTGACTTAAGGCCTGGAAAAACATACAAGGTTTTGACAGAACAGCGACGATATTATCACAGCATCAAGAGGAGTTTAAATGAATATATGCATAAACATGCTGAGGTTTGAGGCTAAACGCATGTCAAATTCGATTTTGCTGGTATGGCTTTTTACCAGGTTTTCCTGCAACAGACAGGCCTTATTTGCATAAAAGTAGGTCATCTGGTCAATAGAAACACAAAGCTAATCAAACAATTGAATACTGGAACTTGGGGAAGTATGTCTCAGTTTTTGAGGCCATATGATATGTGACCTGTCACATAAAAATGGACATGTTGGATGGAGGCCCCAGTTAAATCTAAGTTAATGATATGACTTGGAAGAGCACTGATTAACTTATACCATGATGGAAGAATTTGGACTTTGTAATCACAAGATACGAATTGAATGAAAAAGCAATCGTCAGCCTGCTTCGATAATTGCCTAACTCATTTTTTCTAGTTTTTAGAAAACAACAGAAATATAAAAGTGAGTTAGGCAATTATCGAAGCAGGCTGACGATAAGTTGAATAGCACCATGAATAGTGAAGGTGAATTCCAAGAGGAGCAGTAACTGTTGGATAGAATTAGGTTGGAGATATACCTTTAAGTGAAATGTGGCTTGTTATAGGCCTAATACGAGTTAATATGACCCGTTTTAAACATTTTACATCATTATTACACAATCTGCCCAACTCACAATGCTGACTTAGGAAGAATTGAAATTGTGAATTTATCAACACTTTTAATTGGTCAATGACTTAGAGATTATTACAGCATGTGCATAATGTAATGAAGTCATGATTTATGCAAAAAGCTCAATTTCGCTGAAAAGTGGGTTAGGCAATTATCGAATCAGGCTGACGATATTTGCTTATATTATTTTCTATATAATATTTCACCAAATATGTTGGCCTGTATCTCAAAACTGTGTATTTGCTGACAAGATGTCCTTTTTGACCAGACTGGTCACATATAGAGGCTCAATTTTCTGCATAAAGTTTGCCGAAATAACACAATTATGAAAACTTTGTTTTTTTAATTCTGCATGTTTATGTTTATCCAGGGCTGAAAACTTAAAACAGAAAAATGCCAAACTACCGGTCCTTCCTTCACCTCCAAAGAATCTTCCACAGTTGAGTCTGGATGATGATGATGTTAATGATCGCAGCACACCCCCGACAAATAGTGCTAAAGCCGGCAGTAACAGTAGCAGCAAAGCTGGAACACCTCAAGATGGACAGGTCTCATTTGGTGCTGGAGGGGGTGGGAATGGAGGAGGTGGTGGTGGTGGAGGTGGAGGAAAATACACTCCAGAAGAAATTGCTGTGTTAAGGTAAGGATAGTAAGATAATAATGTAGAATTAATGTAGGATTGTGGTAAATAAGAGGAATCTAAATATTGGCCATACTTTACCTAATTACCATATAGTACCAAAGACTAGGTCCCCGCGTCCCTCTAGTTGGCTGCCGTCTTTAAAAATGGCAGACCAATTCAAGGGACTGGGATGAGAAAAGAACACATCACAGCAAAAAAGTGACCGTAAGTGTTGTGGGAAGTCACAACACTTCCGGTCATTTCTAGCTTAATTGCACATGCGCAAGTCTGCCCGACAACGCCAAAGCACCTGATTGGTCACATTTAAACTGTATTGATTTTCATGATCATCATGTTGCGCCTGGGAGGTAAATCAGGGCGTCCAACCGCATCACGTAATTACAAACCTGCGTGAAACCACCGACGCTGTGTGGCGTGATAGTGCGGGAATAAGCTCATGTTTATTCATGAGTTTATCAGCGCACACTTTTGGAGCTGTATTTTTGTCAGTCTTCTCTTTTGAGCACCCTTGCAGTGACAACCAGAAGGATTCAGTCTATAGTACCGTATGCTTTTGAATACCATCCTTGTGAGTTTACCGAAAAAGTACAAACAAAAATTTAAGCTATTAGTTGTATTTTGTGTTTTGCTTTATGTTTGTTTAGTTGATTTTATACTCATGTGATTTTGCGCCAAATATTATTTGAAATAAATGTAGCTGAGGTTTTTTTTTGTTGCAGAAAGACGTCTTTCATCAACAATAGGGAATTTGTACCATTTATGTCTCAAGCGGACTTGAAGGAAAAATTTGCCTACCCTGTGCCTTTTACGTAAGTCAGTTTTACATTGCTAAGATAACTATAAATACAGTCGGTCATAATTATTTTGGGAGAAGGATTGGAGGTTAAACCAAAATGGATTTATCCTCTCCAGACACTAATCAAGTATAATACCATCGCATCATCTGGAATAAAGAGGTTTGTTTGCCTGAGTGCGATTGGCCCTTTCCTTTTTATTCCAGTTATGATTATTTGTGTCTTTATGGGAATGACAAAACTGGCCTAGACTTGAGTTGTAACTTTTCTGGTGAGATAATATAATTTATAGGCACAAGACTTTTCAGAGAAACAATTCAATTGATGTAATCAAGAAATAGCTGATTGTACTGAGCTTAATTATTAATACTTCCCACGTGGCAGGCGTCTGCAGACAACATTCCATAATTTCACAAAATAATGCACCAATGTCAAAATTATTGATTTTTTTTAAATATCACCATATTTGGACTCACCATGAGAAATACATTAAAATAAGTACAAACATGTCTAGTATTGGTGCAGTAATCCTTGAGATAGACTTTGAAAATGTGGAAAGGTTTCCGATTTTTTTTTTTATATGGTTAAACTAATAGCCACAAGGAAAGTATTTTAATAGAATTTAGTTACAGTGTCATGCCTAAAGTAGAAGGAGATGGATGATGTAGACTTACAGCCTAACAAAAAGCCAAACAATTACAATTATGTCAGTATGATAAGAATCAAAGTTCTGATGGTATATGCTTCTTGGTGCACAATAAGTATTATACAGGGTGTATCAAAAAATTAGGACTCTCTTTCAGCATGGATTTAATCCTAATTAAACCATTGAACCATGACTAAATTGATTTCAATGTAAAGTACAACTACCAAAGTTATAATCCTTAAAGATGAGAAAAATCCATCATCAATTAAGGAAAGTAAAGGGTTCAACAAAAGAAAGTATACACTTTGTTTATGTCATTTTGAGTAACATTCAATTTTTGTTTTGACCAAACAGGCTAAATAGGCATTTAGATGAATCTTTTAGGCATTATTTGATACCAAATTTGCCCCCTAACATCAAAGATAAACCATGATTAGCACAATTTAAAGAAAATTGGTCACTTTTCAAAAGTCACAATTTCAATGCACGCAAGCCACGAGAAAATGCTGTGCGTGGCACATTGAATGGCCGGGAATGAAATGGATATTGATCACACAGTGGGGATGCGTTGGGCTGTGCCTGAGTGAGCGGGCTATTTGATTATGAACAGGTAACATGTGGTCTTTTCTTCCCGCGTATGTGTATTGAAAATGTGACTTTTGAAAAGTGACTAATTTTCTTTAAATGGTGCTAATCATGGTTTATCTTTGTTGTTAGGGGGCAAATTTGGTGTCAAATTATGCCTAAGAGATTCATCTAAATGCCTATCTAGCCTGTTTGGTCAAAACAAAAATTGAATGTTACTCAAAAGGACATAAACAAAGTGTATACTTTCTTTTGTTGAACCCTTTATGACCATTTAGGCAAGTCAACCCATTTCGTAGTATGTACAATGGTAATTCACACAGTAAAGGTAGAGTAACGTAACCAAGTAACGTAAAATTGCAAGATTACATGTTAAAATAGGCTAAAAGGGAAATTCTACTTCTTATCATGGTTATGGCAGAAATTGAAGTTGAGTAACAAGTCCAATTTCACCTATCTATGAATGGTTTTAAATGCCCTTCTCTCTATGATTGGTATAAACACACTATTTTGACATGCCATTGGTGTTTTCATTACCACAACTTTCCTATGCTTTCCCACTGAGGCTTTCTCATGAGAACACTGAGCAACATGGAACCAATGCACAGAAATATTCATGCATCACAGTTGTGGTTTATGTAGCTATTATTGATTTGTGCGAGAATTAAGATGAATACCAAACTAATCTTTGCAATTGTTATTGATAGAGGATTTACAATGTTTATGAATGCAGATAATTGAAATGTAAACCATGTCATTCTGGTTTGTATGTGTAAATCTCATTGTACAGACTAGTAAATGACATGGTTTACGCAAATTATGCTAGCGATCTTATTTTTCATTGGATTGATTTCAGATTTTCAGAATATTATCATTATTAATTGGGCTTTGCACTGAATGTGAATTGGTCATGGTCCAGTACCTCTGACAAGTATAAGACCGTCATGAAACAGAGTCCTATTTTTTTTATACACCCTGTACATGTATCAGCTAACGGAAGCAATTTATTTGGTATTTTTTACTACTTTGATTTAAAGTTATGTCCGTTCAACCAAGGAGGGCTAATAATGTGATGGGTCAGTTTACCATTTTGGTGTACCAAAAACGCTTGTTTGTAGCACCAGTAATGGATGGTTTGGTTAAATCATTTAAATCTTTTACAATTTACCAATTTTGACCTCTAAAAAGCAGCACACTCATAATTGTGTTCATGGTATGATTTCAATCAAGTTTCTCAATGATGCTATCACTTGTAAGACGCAAAGTGGCCCTAATGAATTTACTAGGCATGTTGGTACTTATTGTAATGCATTTCTTATGGTGATTCCAAATATGGTAATGAAATTTGATAATTTTGACATTTTTGAAACATTTTGTGAAATTTTGAAATGTCGTCTGCAGAAGCCTGCCGCATGGAAAGTGTTTAAACTGCTCATACTATCAATAAGACTTGTATAACTCACATCTCATATACTATACCCTATTAGGCCAAGAACTTTTTGAATGATTTCATATTTCTGTTATCATATTATACAGGGACAAATGCGGCATATTAGCACTGGCCAAGAAACAAAAGGAGAGATTAGGTAGATGGGTGAGGCCGTCTGATTACTGTAGTGATCCGAAGATAATATATGCAATATCAGCGTTTAGTATAAAACAGGTAAGAGGACTGATAAATGTAATATAGTCAGCACAATAAGTAACTGCCCAGGTAATAAATATGCTGATAACTCTAAGAGTGTAACTTCTACATAGACATATTAAATTATAAAGTTGTTGAGAAATGTCCCTCTTTAATTTGATATATTACACGCTAAGAATGGTTGATTATTGAGCAAGCGAGAATCCCAAATGTAATGTCAAGTACGATATTCATTTTTGCGTTTTGCCTTTCTACATGCGGACTTAAACTGGCAAAATATTGATTACTGGTAGTGGTAGTGCTAATTCATCAGTCGATGCCCAAGTTGTTGGATAGTCGGCCGGCCGCATTGTTACGGTTGATCAATACGGTACACACGCTTAACCTGTTATACTCTCCTTGTGTTAAAAACAAATGTGAAAATGAAAATCAGACTTGATCTTACATTTGGGATTTTCACTTCCTCAATAATCAACCATTCCTAGCATGCAATATCTCAAACTAAAGAGGAGAAATTTCTCAACAACTTAATAATTTAATATGTTTATGTAGGAGTTATACTTTTAGAGTTATCAGCACATTTATTACCTGGTCAGTTACTTAATTTGTTGACTGCATATAATAAAAGCAGTTTTTTATTTAGGCCACAAAAAAATGTTTGTCTCAGAAACATTTTGTAATAAAGCTAAGTGCTGTGCCATTGTTTTGGGTTTTTTTTTAAATAATTTACGTGTAGGTATGCGATTCTTTTTAAATGTTATCTGCCACCTTGATTTTGACTGGTTTCAAAATTATGCAAATAATTATTGTGTTGATTCAAGCTTACAGGGAACAACAGAGAAAAAAGAAGGAAAAACACATCGCCCCGCGTAGAGCTACGTGCTAAATCAAATTTCAACTACCAATACACGCAGGTTTCTGAGACAAACCTTTTTTGTTGTTGCTTTATGTAGTATCTTTCTCCAATTACACTCAAAGCACTGTAGATTAGTTATTGTAGTTTATAGTCTTCCAGATTTGCCAAAAATATGCAGTGCAGTTATTATCTCTCCGCTTCCAAAAGTAATACTACCATACATGCGCGATTGGGGCGTATGAGACACGCATAGGTATGATGGTGCTACTATGAATGGATAAAAGGTGTGAAAGAGGGGTCTTAACACTTTCCACGTGGCAGGCGTCTGTAGACGACAATTCAAAAATTTCACAAAATGTTTCAAAAATTTCACAATTATTGAATTGCATCACCATAGGCTAAAGTATAGTATTAGCCATATGGAATCATTGTGAGAAATGCATTATAGTAAGAACAAACATGCCTAGTATTGGTTCAGTAATCCTTGAGGTAGAATTTGAAAGTTGGAAATCTTGATTTGTATATGGTAAAATTAATAGCCCTGTGGAAAGTGTTAAGCTAATTGCCTGAACTCATCTAATACCAGTGCGCCCCCTCGATACAGGCATCTCTAGCTCTTGCATCTATCTTGTTGATCAGAGCTCTGGCCACCTCTGCATGCACCCCTTAAATATAACTGATATAATATTATTATGCCATTATTATTTTACAGACTATAGTACAGGATTGTTCCTTTCTCGCCTCGTTAGCAATCACAGCCAACTATGAAAGGAGATTCAAGAAGAAGGTTATCACAAGGTAGGTTGAATACTAAAAGTACAAGCAGGGTTTCTATACTGTATCTGCTCAAGTTGGAAGCCTAGCGGGGGAGGGTCACTCAGATACTTTTTGGGTAGGGATTTGCCGACAGCAAAATAAAAACTGACCCAAACATTTACCAATATTCTGGAAAATTGACCCATATGTTTACCAGAGATCCATCATTTTCCTACATACATGGTGAGTTAAAAAGACTGCAATAGTGGAAAGAAACCATTTTGTTTTCAAAACTAAAATGAATTTTAAAACTTTTTAAACGTTGCAAGAATGATGTATTTAATCCTAACTTTGTGTGAAAAAATGAAGTCGATCGCATTTTTCGTTTTTGTCTTTGGTGACCCTCTTTGCTGCACAACCAAATTTACCCGTTTGTTCACGAGCACAGTGATTTTCATTTGTAATGGCACACTTTGCATTTTCATATTTGAATATCCCGCCAACAAAAAAATGGAAAATTTCAGTTTTTTATTAAAATTTAGAATATTATACACTTTCATAGCGTGGGTATGATTATAATTGATTATGCTAACTTACATGCATGGCATGATTGAAGGGAGCGCAAGAGAGGCAGACCTCGTTCCCGGTGGATTGACCAAATAAAGTTGATTACTGGACACCCTCTCCATGATTGTTACTCCTTTGCTGAAAATCGTTATTTGTGGCGCAGTATCTGTAAGGTCACGAGCTGTCAGTCATGACAGGACCGAACCAACCAACCAACCAACCAACTCACATGTAAACAAGAAAGGATGCATTGAATTCCAATTACATCACAAATGAACTCAAGTTTCCAAATTTGAATGAGAGACACATTTTGCGATCTGATGCATATTTTGGGTATCTCGTGGACAAGCGTGTGAAATGGGTGCACTGGTCAAAAGGTTCACCAAAGACAAACGAAAAATGCGATCGACTTCATTTTTTCACACAAAGTTAGGATTAAATACATCATTCTTGCAACGTTTAAAAAGTTTTAAAACTCATTTTGGTTTTGAAAACAAAATAGATTCTTTCCACTATTGCAGTCTTTTTGACTCACCCTGTATTTGACAGATTTTGCAAACATTTCGGTTAAAAACTGCAAATTTAAGTTTTTTAGACCCATACATTTACCAAAAATGGCTATGAAAAGGGGTCATTCATTTATCAGAAGATTGAAATATGGGACTCTATTTAGCGGCACATCCTTGTGACCTAATATCACTAAGTATTGCCTCCCCCGGGTTGGGAGGTGAAGTCAGGGTGTAATGAAGTGAAAGGCGTAGCAATTTCTGCGCCACAACCGATATTCCTCTTTGATCGCATGAATGCACACACCGTCGCATTGTTATTTACGCACATATATCATGATAAGTTCAAAAGAATACGCGTCAACATCAACTCCCAACTTTAGCTGATACAAAGCAAAGTATATGGAGTGTTTCAAAAACCATTGGTATGATGAATACACATAATACACTCTACAGGGTGAATCAAAAAACATTGTGCACAATTTGAAATGACCATTTGGCCTTGATGCGTGCATTGAACCATGGAATTGTTGTTATCTGTATAATGTGTTATTAATCTAGTTTATTATCCCAAAAGATGAAAGTAATCGACTGATAAATAAGCAAACTGTGATAAGTTTGCATGTATGCAATGAAATGTGAATATAATTATTATTATGAATGTGAATTAAGATGTGAACATGAATGTAAATGTGAACGCCAATGTGATCATTGTTGTAGAACAAATAGCATTACTGTAAAATTGGAAATGTTCACGCTACATTGATTTTTGCGCTTTTCCCGCTAAAGTGAGCAAGCGTGAAAATAAAGATGCGCTAATATATTCATTTTGTATGTAGGTCTATGTTAGGAAAATCAAAATCGCGAAAATAAAAGCAAGTAAAATTATTCAAAATGTGCAAAGCGTGAATAATTATTCGTGCGAAAATCTCCACTTTACAGTATTACATCTGTATAATTAATGCCATTTATTTTTCAGATGAGTACCTTTTTGTTTTTTCCCTTGAGAAAAAAAATCTAATTTTGTATTACTATTTGTGATGGTATGCAGAGATTTGTTATAATAATGAATAATGTCTTCCATCTTTTCTTCCTATCTAGCATTATATATCCACAAGATAGGCAGGGTAAACCCATCTACAATCCTTGCGGTAAATACATGGTTATACTAAGGATCAACGGTGTCAAAAGAAAGGTTAGTTTGATTTAGTGCTGTTATCGATTGTAGGAAATGTCGCAGAGTTACAGAGCGATACGATTCATAATTACTTCAAAATCATAAGAAAAATAAAGACAAAAGAAAAAAATGACCCCAGTGAGCTTTTGAACTCACGCGCAATAGTTTTCATTAGACCAACCCCTAAGACCACTCGGCCACAGTGACAGTTCCTGATTATGGTGGCAGGGAATTAACAAAAACCAAATACTTATTTGAATGTCATTATTTCCCAATGACCATAAAATGCTGTCCGAGCCGGGGATAGAATATTTTAAAACAACGTTTTATTGCATAAAGACAACTGATTTTTCCAAAAAGTGCTAAAAAAATGTGAAAGATTTTCAACAACAAAAAAAGATTCCTAGGACATTGCATGAGGATTATAATAAAACTAGTATGACAAAATTTGACAAAATATATTTTGAGTTATCTTTGCAGAACCTAAAATGAGTCAAAAAACGTGTTTTTTATCATTTTCTCCCTAAATGGTCAATTTCATGATTATGGTTGGATTCATTGAACCCTTTTCTGCAAAAAAATGTATACTTTTATATAGATTAAATGAATAATAAAGAAGTTACGGCAGTTTTACGGAGGCTGTGCCTGAAGGTGCACAGCCCCCTTAATTGGGATTTACAGGCTAATTCAGTTCAGGGCTGTACTTAGTACCCGCCCGCACGCCCCTGGCGGGTAACTTTTGCGTCGGGCGGGTAACATTTCAAATATACACGCCCGACTGGCCGGTAAGAATTAAGTTGCTGTTGGTAAATAAAGATTACTTGTTTGGCTAGTAAGCTTACAGTCGGGCTGGTAAATTTTTCATGCTACCAGCCTGGCTGCCCGGGGGGGGGTGGGGTTTCTCGGATTTGGTTTGGTCGGGGGTGTGCCGCTGGAGATTCAAAACCCATACCCATTTTTAGGGGTGATTTTGGAAAAATCGGTACCCATTTTAAGGGGTTTTGCTTCATTTTAGACCAAATTTTCGCACATTATCGGGAAAATATACCTAATTTTTGCAAATTTTCGCGAAAATAGACCTAATGTTAGCAAATTTTCGCGAAAATAGACAAAAAATGCGCGAAAATAGACCCATTTGTAAAAAGTGACCCCATTATTAGGGATTTCCAGCACAAAATCATACCCCATGTTTAGGGATTTTGTGCCCAAAAAGCTACCCATTAGCGGCACACCCCCGTATACCATCCCCCGGGCCTGGCTGGCTGTTTGGAGAAAAAATGAAGGTACACCCCTGATTCAGTTACGTTCCCATTTCATCCTTTCCCTCTTGCCATTTCGTCCTCTCCCAATTCATCCTAATGCCATTACAGGTATACCAGTATCTGGGACCTAAAGTACACTTTCCCCCATGTTTTAAATTATTCTCTTCTCTATGTCTACTACCAACATGCCTAAGAAGAACATTCATTTGTTGAAATTAATCATTCATGGATAGAATGCAATATTGGATAAGTATAGTTTCATCTAGTAACAGCTATCAAGCCTCTTAGTGCAGGAGATATCTATAGTGAGGCCTAGTGGTGTCAGTGACAAAGATAAATTGGGGTTTTGGGTACATTTAGGCTAGGACAGGTACAAGGATGATTTTACACCAGGTGATTATTTGATGTAAGTCCAAGGCTCAAGATAACATTCTTTTTACCGGGAGCTATTTTTTCCAAAAGTAGCGCCCGGATCTTGGGACTTATTGAGAACCAGGAGCTACTTTCAGTCTACTGGGAGCTAACTTTTTATTAAATCGTATTGTCAAATCGAAATTCGATGTCTTAGGCAAGCTTACCGATCATCAACGGGGCGCTGGTTTGGACAAAATATCAGCGCTCGGTTGTTTATTTTTCACCATTACTGGGCGCTATGGCAGGAGGACCAACCAAGGGGTAAAAGGGGCCCAGCGCCCGCTTATCTTGAGCCTTGTGTAAGTCATGAAAACATGAATT
Organism: Ophiura sarsii; assembly: GCA_035610835.1. Lineage (NCBI taxonomy): Eukaryota > Metazoa > Echinodermata > Ophiuroidea > Amphilepidida > Ophiuridae > Ophiura > Ophiura sarsii. Next base: position 25,764,197 of record CM069444.1, on the reverse strand, counting down.
TGAGTGTTGAATCTCTAGAAAGATTGAGCGTGTTGATTTATGCAAAATAAGTTTTAATATAATGGCGGATCCTACTTTTCATATCACAAAAAGAACTTCTTTTCCGACTTCATCCTGCAGACTGATTGAACACCCCAAATATATTGTGACAAAAGGTTTGGTGGGAGTTTTAATATTGCTCAATTTGTCGTATTACGCCTTTGTGTCTCTCAAATATGTTGTTTTTGAAAGCGAGATACTGTAAAGATGTTGATACATTCACAATTTTGTTCACATGAACCATAAACATTACTAGGTCTACCTACAAAAGCCTGGGATGGTTTGTTTAAAAAAAGTAGCAAGTTGGTGTTTAGATTTATATTCTTTTTTAAATATAGGTACATGTATAAGGCCTAACAAAAAAACAAAGTTTGTTTCCAGTAGTGCGCGCGCATTTCATTGATTCTTGCGCATTTAATTTTTTTAATAGAAAAAACAGGAAAAATTATCGTTAGGGCGCATCTTTTGTCGAAATTGTGTCCAACATGTTTCAAGATGGCGATTGCCGACATATGGCAAACACGGAAGTGAGAATCCGTGCGAAAATCGCATTTTAGCGAGCATTACATTAATAAAAATGCACAGATTTGAAGAAGAAGAATTTTTTTATTTTAAAAAACAGCATTTTGCATTTGACTTTTCTGGCTTGATACTGGAAACAAACTTGTTGTTTTTTTGGCCTTATATCAATACTTCGATCCCATAGCATGAGGTTGAACTGTTTTTGAACCAATTTAACTATGCCAAATGTCAGGTCGGCATCGATTACCACGTATTGGTTTCCTTTTTGGCATGATGCTACTTTCATATGTTATCATTTTTGTTGTTTTTAACTATGCCAAATGTCAAGTCGACATCGATCACCACGTATTGGTTACCTTTTGGCATGATGCTACTTTCATATCTAATCATTTATATTATTTATGACCATGCCTTGAAATTTATCTGTTTTTGGAAAACTAAATGTGTCTTTTCCCTAGTGTGATTTCACAAGATTGGATTATGAACAGAATAGTGAGTACTAAGGGCTCTTGCTCAAACACAAGTAGAGGAAAAGTCGGGGAAAGCGCTATCCTTTTTTCTATATTGTTAAAAGAAGTGACAAAAAGTATGCATTCAGTGAGGTGTTTATCATCAATCCTTTGTCACTCCTTTTAACAATATAGAAAAAAGGATCGCGCTTTCCCCGCTCAGTCCTCGAGCTTTCCTCTACTTGTGTTTGGGCAAGAGCCCTAAGTCTCATCCTTAAATATCTGGCGATTTAAAAATCACAGGACAAAATAAACACAATTTAGAAGAGAAGGCTTAATTCACATGTTTTAACCACGCCTTTTACGATGAGTGGCAACCTCATGATTAAACATGTAATCACCACGAATTAGCATGGCAATCTGATGACTTCATTCGTCTCTGGTTTCAGCCCAGGCTTAAAAAAAAAGGTTTGATTGGCGTAACCCGACCGACCCTATTTTTACCGCCGACCCTAAACATTTTTTTTTTTTTTTAACATTTTTTTTTTTTTTTTTTTGTGTGTGTGAGAAAAAGAAAAAGAAACAGTGAAAATGTGTATTTGTGCCATTTGTTTATGTCTGTATGGTATATGTGTGCTGGTATTACAAATTTCATAGACGTTTTTATATAGATTTTTAAAAAAAAAATTAAAAAAATCTGACCTACCTACCCTATTTTTTTTTCTATGTTACGCCAATCAATTTTTTTTATAGGCCCAATCGGAAAATCTGAAGCTGAGGCTGATCGGTTTGTCACGGACGGACGTTTGTGCAAAACATGAGCGAAAAACAGTTTGTAAAAAGTAACTACTGACATTTATTCAACTTTTTATGTTTAATGTTATAGAAAATCATCAACTTTATTGAAATACACAAAAAAAAATAAGGTGTGGTTTGTTACTAAAAATAGAACGACGGAAATGTTTGTGTCACGGACGGACTAGATAGAAATAGGGTTCTCTACCTTTTAGTGCTTCTTTTTAATTTCTATCTAGTCAACTCCATATCCCCCAATGCTTTCCAGGTCAAATAGTAAGTAAGATACATGGTTTGAATATCTGATACACAGCATTTGAAAATATTTCTTATTTTTTACAGGGGTAGGGTAACAAACTTTGTCACGGACGGACATTTTTGAGCGTCACGGACGGACACAAATGTTAACTACATAAAAAACTTTGAAATTGCCACTTATTTACACTTTAGTATGAAAAAATGGTATCAAATACTTACAAAAATAGTAAGAAAAATGTTAAGTCATGAATTTTCAGTCTTAGTAATACAAATCAGACAAGATATTAGTCTTTTTCCAACACTACGGACAAGATAGAAATAGGGTTCTCCGGACCTTTAGTACTTCTTAATTTCTATTTAAACAATTCCATATTCCTCAAGCTTTCCAGGTCAAATAGTAAGTGAGATACATGCATGGTTTGATACACAGCATTTGAAAACAGATGTATTTTTTACAGGAGAAGGGTAGACCTGTAACAAACTGTGTCACAGATGGAAATTTGTTTAGCGTCTCGGACGGACACAGACGTTGAAGAACTTTGAAATTGCCACTTATTTACATGACAAAATGGTATCAAATACTTCCAAAATAGTAAGAAAAATTGTATGTCATCATTTCTCAGTCTTAGTAATTAAAAAGGATCACAAGATTCCAAAACCAGTGTGATGGTTATATTCAAAGGTTGCAGAATTTGGCACTTTGATAGCAGAGGGTGATCGGTTCAAGGTTCATTGGTGTGAAAAAAATACTTTTTGATATTGATATTGAAATGTACCTCACAATATTGGACAACATCTTGGCTAACTGAAACTGCATTCGAAAAGAAGAAAAAATGCGGAAAAGTTTTCGGAACAGTCCATTATATTGCCCAAGGGGTAGAAACAAGATGCGTCATGGACGGACATTCTTAGTAGAAGTTGACCATGCCATATTTTATGTTAATGAAACATTTTCAATTTTTTTAATTAAAAATTGATAGATGGCACATTTATCCATTAAATAAGAAATATATTTTAGACAAAAAGTTCTGGGAAGTAATTACCCTGCCCTTGTGATAACTTTTTGATGCAGAGCTGTCCGTCCGTGACGCAAAAAAGTGTTAACGTTTTACAACTTTTTTCAAGGAAAGAGAGAAAAAATAAAAACATAGTGAGCTATCTCCCCTATAATCTATATACCCCCTTTCTCATGTAGAAATGAAACTTAACAATGGCGTCAATAAATAAGTTAAATCAGTGATTAAAAGTTGTCACGGACGAACAAAATTTTTGTCACGGACGGACATTATTCAGTTCTGAGTACAAATGCCAAACTGAATCCTGCCCCTCTTACCATAAATGGCAAGAGATAGACCTGCTGCATCATATACATAGACTGTATGCTGTGATACAACTTTGTAAAACAATTTTGACCCTATAAATTTTGTTCGATTAATTGTGTAAAAGACTGTATGCTGTGATACAACTTTTTAAAACAATTTTGACCCTTTGATAAGTTTTTGTTCAATTAATTGTGTAATTAAAGGTTAGTGATAATGGATACATGTAGGCATCCAACTGTGTTTTGAGTTTTTCAAAGTTTCATGAAGAAAAAGCCTGCAACTTTTGATAGTGCAAAGCTTAAAATTAAATTTGGCTAACATCTCCAATGATACTTTCTGATTTCAATGCTGTTACTTGCTTTTATTTTACATACACTTATTATATGGGGCAATTTTAAACAGTGTCTTTTAACTGATCTCATGCTACCCCTTTTATTTGCAAGCATTATTTCAGCATGTACAGGCAGTAAGGTTAACAAGCGCAAGCTATACTACAGATTCACCAAAGAAGATTGCTGAGGGTTCACAAATGCGCAAATAAGCAAATGACTTCATTTGACTTCAAGTAATTTTACAGTGCACCTGGTGAGCATCATAACATGTGCTCACTGCTGTAGCAAACCTACTCATTTGCATAAAGGGCACACCTGTATGGACTAGTTAATTTAATGGTAAGAGGGGTGGTATTCAGCTTTGCTTGTGTGCTCAGAACTGAACAGTAGCTAACAGTGTCCGTCCGTGACAAAATTTGTGTCCGTCCGTGACAACTTTTAATTAAAGATTTAACTAATTTATGCCTGCCCTAATTATTTAATACTCCTGCATGGGAAAGAATACATATAAGGGAGATACTTCACTATGTTTTTATTTTTTTACTTTGTCCTTGAAATTAGTTTAAAAACTTTTAAACTTTTTTTGTGTCACGGACGGACAGCAAAACATCAAAATGTTAACGCAAGTCTAGCGATATATCTTCCCCAGAACTTTTTTCCCAAATATTTATCTTATTTGATGGAAAAGTGTGTCAGCTATCAACATTACATCACAAAACTCTGAAAATGTTACATTAATATAAAAATATAGCATGATGAACTTTAACTAAAATGTCCATCCGTGACGCATCTTGTTTTCACCCCTTGGACAATAATGGACTGTTCCGTGAACGTACCGCATTTTAATTTTTTTTAAATGCAGTTTCAGATAGCCTAGATATTGTCCAACATTGTGAGGTACCTATCAATATCAAAATCAGAAATTTATTTTTTCATAACCATGTTAATCTTTAACCGATCAGCCTCAGCTTATTTTATGAATGCAAAATTGAAAATAGCCCTTTCCCACGGTCAGTCACACGCATGCGTAAGACGGCGGCCATCGGCCAGTTACTACACAATGAAAACAATATTTGTTTATTTTAGTCTTCATTTTTTAATTTTTAACATTTTTAAATTACTTTTCCTTAGTCATTTAATCGGTGGACAGAGGGATATTTCCCCCGATCCAGATTCAGAAACGATCAGGCTTTATCGGCAGATTTTGATCTGTACTGATCTGCAGAATCTGTGTAACACTAATCATTGATTGCATTATAATTATATCGATATCAATATGTTTATTGTCCAGACCTACAAGTCCTTCAATCTCTCTCTTCCCGGCTACATACGTGCCTTTTTTCAGATCCATAGCATTGCTTATGCACTCCGGTCCAGCTCTGTCACATCCTTTGTTGTTCCACGTTCCAACAAAAAGGCGGGTGACAGAGCCTTTTCTATAGCAGCTCCTCGCCTGGGATGCACTTCCTGCCAACATCAGAAGTGCTGACAATTTGACCACCTTCAAAAGGCTCCTTAAATCCCACCTTTTTCCATCTTCATGATCATTGTCCTCCTGTGTCGCTTCTTCACACTTTTTCTTCTCCTGTGTCGCTTCTTCACACTCTTTCTTCTTCTTTCTCAGCGCTTTGCATCCATTGGTTAATAAAGCGCTTTATAAATCCTTGTTATTATTATTATTATTATTATTATTATTCGGACGACATATCACTTAAAATCAAATCAATAAAGTAGTTTCTCGTCCCCTCACGCTTCCTTTTCAGGAATTCTGAAATGTATTTTTTCCCCTTTATTTCTTCCATAACTTTTTTGTTAAAATATTCAAAAAGCTGACATTTTGGTAATAGATTTACTTCCAATGAAATAGTCCAATGAGCATTTTAAAGCAGATTTTGTGTTAACCGACCCCCAGAACCATGTAATAAAAAGATTTCACAAAGGCATAGTCCTCTTCAAGTTACGCAACCAATCGGGCAATACCGTGCTGGTAATAGTGATTTTGTATTGTTTATTTTAAAAAGTGCCCTCATCCTTCTTTTTTTTCTTCAAAAGTTAGGACGAGAAACTAGTTTTTATTTTTATTTGGCCTTACACAAGATTGTTGGATTTTTCCCCCTCACAGGTTATTATTGATGACTACTTGCCTGTGGATAAAAACAATGATCTCCTTTGCTCGTTCTCCAGCAACAGAAATGAATTGTGGGTATCATTACTGGAAAAAGCCTACATGAAAGTGATGGGCGGGTATGATTTCCCAGGATCAAATTCAGTAAGTATCCGTTATTAGATTATTTAAATATGCTTGAAATGTATTTGGGGCCGCTCCAATTTTTTTTCAGAATTTGTTTCAGATTTTTTCAAGTGTTTTTTTCCGGATTTTTAAAAATTTTAAACAATTTAAATGGCATTGAATATTAAATTAAGCGTTTATAACATATATGTGCGACTCTTAGAGTGATTACAACTTCTTGTTGGCTGAACTCTGAGCTTCCGCTGGTATAAGAAAATATAAACAAATAAATTTAAAAAACGCCCCCCCCCTCTCTGAAAGCTCTGTGGAGGACAACATTACTTCTCTTTTTGGGGGGGCCCAATCACGGCGTATGCTTGGATTACTTATGGCACAGAGAAATAAAAAATGGATATTTGTCTCCAATTTAGATCTGATTAAACTATAGCGATTGCATCATAGTTTCATGCAAAGCATCCAATGAAATGATGTTTGCAGTCATGCTGATATCACCATGGTGAAATTATTCTGCTTATTTTGTTTTGATAGCACAAATAAGTCTTTGCGCTACGATTTTAATAATCAACCAAATATTTTAATTTATGAAGGCCATGTTTGGGATGACATGGTCATTTTAACCCTGTGGCTATGATTTATTTTCAGTTGTTCAAATAAAATCATTCCGGCCATGAACATGCCACCATTCATTATAATATTAGTATGCAGGGGCCACATCCCTTAGAGAGGAATTATTTTCAAGACGCCCTCGTTTGACTTGCGTGTTGCTTTACTTAAAAAAAAAAGAAGTGATTCTAAGGGGATTCGAACCAGCAGCAGCACAGCAATCTTTGCATTCATAGACAGCGCTCTTATCGATTGAGCTACGGAGGGAACTGCCAGAGGAGCGCAAGATTATAATCTATAGGTATTACATTCTCAAAATCGATTACTGGTGTCACTATAATAGACGATTTAGTTAGCCGATTTTAACGATCTATACACAAAATTGCTGAGAAATCGACGAAGCTCAACGCACGGTAATACATGAAAATTAAATCTGATGAAGACAAATTAGGAAAGTTTAAGCAGCTGCTGTATTTCTTCTGATGAGCAATTCTCCACGAAAATGTTTCTGCGTTGAAGTTCAGTATTTTCTTCATCCAATGCGTCAATGATCTAAGATCTATCATTGGTGAATTCTCTAATTTAATGTCACCTTTCATTGTTTCAACACCTGTAGCGACCTATGTTTATAACATGTAGGCCTGTGGTCGTATATATAGTCATCCATGAATAACGTCCCCAGGCTCAACACAGCTGAATTTTGTTGTGATAAAAAAATCAACAGAGGGCGGTTGCTATTATGTCCCAAATTTCAAATTTCTAAGGGATGTGGGGCGTATCCAGACGGGGTGCGCGAGTTGCGTGTGCACCCCGTGCACCGCACCGGCACTATTGTTTGAGAATGGGACCTTCAGTTTAGACTCTCGCTATCGGTTTTTAATAGCTCGTTATTTTGTGCCGGTGTGGAGTAAACCACGTCAACCCCCGCCCCCGGCAGCTTGGAAAATTGACCTTCTGGTAAAGCACCCTGTGGGTGCTGAATTCCAGATTTGCCCCTGGTATGTACGTGGTAATTTTGATTGACCCCTATTTTGTTTTGTTTTGTTTTGTTTTGTTTTTTATTCAACTTGCTATCAACACCAAAATATAAACAAAACAATAATGGAGGTCTGCTGAGCAGCCAGGGAGCACTGAAAGCACAAAAGAGTACTATCACCACAAGGTGCAGTGCTCCCAACTCAGCAGAGCTCGACAAACACAAGAAAATAAACATGAAATAATATATCAGGGATACAAGTCTTCTGGCAATATTTTTGTTTTTGTTTTTAATTTTTGTGTGTGTCATTGTTTTTGCATTTCCGGAATCGGATGATGATATTTCAGCATAAAAAGAGGCAAACATGTTTTGTTTATGGTGGTGGGGGATGATACCCTGTAGCTTATTCACCAGACAATCCCCTAAAAAAGTGTGATGCCGCACACAAACGCTCGGGCCGTCTGGCCAAGCTCACGTAAAAGTTTCGGTAAATGGATCAATCACCCACTTTCATCCCTGTATAATTTGATTAGTCCAAAATTATCAATAATCAATCAACGAGCATATTTATACAATAATATGAATATTAACCCCCTGAGAACTACCAGCCGATTGGTCAGAAAGATGGATACATCATTCATTGCACCAATCAGAGACCTTGTTAAAATAATTGTATCCCTGATAAAGATCAGGGTGAAATATTTTAAAAGCTGTATCGTAATTGGTTATTCAAATGAGTATATCTTGTAATTAACCAATCAGAAGCGCTGTTAGATAGACAGGTAGTGCCCATGGGTTAACTGTCATAATACTTTGACAACATTTGACACTTCCATGTCTACTTTAGGGTTTTATCATCATGTGTTTTTACAGCTTCAAATAAGTCCCAAAGATTTATAGATAACAGAAACTGTATTGGTATAAAGTCTTAACCAAACATAATATATAATATGATCATTTGTTTAGAATATCGATCTGCACGCCTTGACCGGATGGATACCGGAGCGTATAGCGATCCGGCTCGACAACCCAGAATTCAACAAGGACAAGACGTTCGCCAGAATAAAAGAGCGCTTCCACCGTGGCGATGTACTGGTCACAGTGGCAACAGGTAATTTATCTGCTCAGGATGCAGACAGGGCCGGATTGGTGTCGACTCATGCGTACGCCATGTTGGATGTCAGGGAGTTTAAAGTAAGCTTTTTTTTAATATTTGAAATTTTAGTTTATTAAATCATTTGCTGTAATTATACATTTATTGGCGAGGGGAAAAAAAACATGTTCCTGACCCATGTTTTTAAATATGAGTGGGTTGTGGTGGGGTTTTTTTTGGGGGGGGGGGGGGGATTTGTTAACTATTTTGACATATTTTTTTGGAAAGATGTAAATATTTTAAAATTTAAATTGAACATTTGACCCCCATCTGACCTACCTACCAATGCTGGTAATCGGCGGTATCCAACCCTCTCAGTTAGGGGTTCAATTTAGAGTAAACTTATGTTTTAAAGACTTGTCAATTGCCAGTTCCCAGCCATTGCGCTGTGCACAAGTGGCGCAGGGAGGTAGTTGTTTGCGGGGAGTGGTGTGCCCTCGGAACTTGTTGAAGAATTGTAACAAAATAAAGCCCCAATTGAAGGTATTTGGTGTACCATTTTTACATACTTATCGATGGTTACAACAAGAAAAATAGCTTTGATATCAATAATTTACTCATTTTCCATACATTATCTGACTTTCTTCATCTTTTTTGACAAATTTAAGTGTTTTCTAATGACCTCTACATAACCTTTGACCCAGTTTTTCTCCCTTCACCCCCCCCCCCCCCCATCCCCTCAGCAGCTACTGGTTTGCTACCTGAAAAGTCCGTTTATTAACAACAACTAAAATGTGGGGTTTATTTTTGTTTACGCCTATGGGTATTTATTTTCAAATCTTTCTACATTTTCAATAAAAGTTTCTCAATTGTCCCAAATTTATTGTAACTATTAGGGCAAGAAACTATTTCAGTTGAAGAACCCTTGGAGCCATATGAGATGGAAGGGGCGATACGCAGAGACAGACATGGAAAATTGGACACCGGAATTACAAAAAGAACTCAACTTTGATCCCAAAAATGCTCAACAGTTTGACAATGGTAGGTTTTATTTTGTATACAATTGGTTACTTTCCTACGAGATGATTATAAATGTTTATGCTGTTAGAGATAAGCAGAACATTTAGTTTTATATACTTTAAAACAACCTTTAACATAGGATATTGATGAAAGAAGGTCTAACTTATAGCATATAGCATTCTTTAGTGCAATTTAGCACAAAAATTAAGTAAAGGCTCGCGCCGAGTAAAGCTCGCGCGCGGAGTGCCCATCTCTCTTTCCTTAGCGTTTGGGCCAGACTCCCCCATGTAATTTTGGCTGTGGGGGGTTCGCCACTCCTCCTGCACAGCGAGTCTGTTTTTACTTCCCAACATGAAATAATGCCAGTACCCAATTATACACCTGGGTGAAGAGTGCCATGGTGCGGTAAAGTGCCTTGCGCAAGGCCACAACATGCTGGCTGCAACGGGACTCGAACCCACAACCTTTGTATTGTGGAGCGAGAATGTATCTGTTGGACCACGCGTGCCCACTCAGCACACATATCCCAATACTATGACAAAAGTTGAATTGCCAAAGATCCTATCGTTGAGGGGTAAAGGGTTGTAAAAAGCTCATGCATTGATTTGTCTAATTTCTCCCAGAACAATACATACACATTTAATGACTACAATCATATTGGGTCATATTCTTGTACGTATTTATAAGCTAAACAAACGGTTAAATTAACTTTGACTTTAAACACATCGTTTTAACTAAACGCAATTCTTGAACATTTGTTTAACTTAAACACGCGTCTAACTCACTGAAAATTGTCCAACTTTAAACATGGGTATGCGGGTAGTTTCACTAAACCCATGCACCAACTGTATGCCTTGAATGATTACGCAACTGTGCCCGCGGTGCAAGCTGACGTGCAGATCATGTATAGTCGTAAAAATACACATGCATTTGTGGAATTCGGTCCATATCTATTGTAACCTATTTGGGCCACCACTCTGGGGACGAGATTAGCTGAGTTTGAAAGCGGGATTTGTTAAACACATTATTTTAAAGATAAACTCTTGTTTAATTCAGGCACAAGTTTAGGCCAACAAAAAGAAGTTGTGTTGCCTTCAAGTGCTAAAATTTAACATCGGGTCGGTCGGTCAGATTTCTTTTTTTCTTGGCTGAAAAATAAATGGTTTATGTTAAGACAAAATTGGTATAGGTCCTAAGTCAATTTCTAAAAACATTTATTTAAGCTTACTTATTCATTTCAAGCAAGAAATAGTAACATTAAGACACTTAAAAAGATCTAATTTTAATTTTTTTTAAAAAAGAAAAATTGAAGAAAAAAAATGCGACCCTAGTTTTTACGATTTTAGGGTCGGTCGCTGAGGGCAACACAACTTCTTCTTTTTTTGCCTTAGTTAGTTGATTTTAAGCTTAAACCACATTTAGTACACAAATACGGCCCATTATCTGTATACTATTGGTTATATTTCAAAACTAGTATAATCTCACCCATCTTTCTATTCTTGTCCTATTTGTTTGACAGGTGTATTCTGGATAGACCTGGATTCCATGTGTCATTTCTTTGATGTCATCTATCTCAACTGGAGTCCAGCACTATTCACTCACACATACGTAATGCATAGGTAAGTGACCTATCAATTATGGTTTGATATAAAGGAGCCTCATAATAGTTTGATTTAGTTCAAGGGGCATGTGCCTGTAATAAAGAGTTCAAAAAAAGTAAGTCCCCCCTTATATTCGAGAATGGTTTTTTTGCATAACTCCAGATAAGATGAGCCGTTTTGGGTAATTTAAACAGTTATGAAAAGGTGAAACCCTTGGTTACCTGCATAAAGTTTCCGCTTTTTTTGATTCCATGTTTACTCCTCTCAAAACAGTCACATTTCTTCAAAATGATGTTTTCAGAAAAGTGGCACTTACTTGTATTGGATTTTGGCAAATTTCATGTTAATGGAAACATCATTCTGGGGATATTTGACTTTTTTGGGGAAAAGTAAACATGGTATTGAAAAGGGGATACTTTGTACAGATAGCTAAGCGATTTTCCTTTCAGAAAAGTTTCAATTTCTTAAAACGTCTAATTATGTGGGGATGTTACACAAACAAAATTGTACAGGATTTTGAAAATTGCCACTGTTTTATGAAAACATCGTTTTGGGAAAATGAGACAATTTTGGGAAAAGTAAACGTGATATTTAAAAAAGAGACTTCTTCTTGGATGCCAAGCACTTTTCAAAATTTTAAAATTTCTGAAAGCGAATAATCCTGTGCGGAGTAATGCAAACAAACTTTGTCTAATTTGCGTACAAAAAAATCAGAGAGAGAGTTTTTAAATTTACTGGTATAGGACCAAGTGCCACTTTTTCTGAAAACATCATTTTGGGGAAATGTGACTGTTTTGGGAAAAGTAAACATGATATCGAAACAGAAAAACTTTCTATTGGTAGCCAAGCATTTCCTCTTTTCATAATCAATTTTTCAAAACGTCTAATTGTGTGTGAAGTTGTGTAAACAAAAGTGATCTAATTTTAGGTTTGACTTACTTTGTTTAAACCCTTTATGTGGGGATACACTCAAATTTGTCAGTAAAATCCATGCGATTGTAACATCCATCTCTTTTTACATCATAATGGTGTATGTTCTGATCACTTTTTTTCACATCAAGATATTTTGATATCAAAAGAATCCCCATCTTTTTCTCATTATGTCTGTAAAATCTTAGGGGCCAGAAATGTTCCATATAGAAATTATAGGCTAAAATGTGGTGAATTACTGCCAAAGGGGGTTAACCACCAGCCAGTTTGTGTACTACTCAATAGGCAAATCTTTTTTGACCTTGTGCTTCTAAAATAAGAACTATTGGAGTTATGTTATGCTCAAACTTTGAAATGCTACAATATTAAGGATGACCTTTTATGTAAAATAGAAAACATCAAGTTGACAATTGGGCCAGCAATCAGAACATCTACCTTTAATTCTAACCTTCCTTAGGCCAAAAAAAATAAATTGTTATGTTGTCCTCCACAACTTTCAGAGAGGAGGGGCGGGCGGGCGGATTTTTTTAATTTTTTTAATTTTTTTTTAAATTTTCTTTTACCAGTGGAAGCTCAAAGGTCAGCCAACAATAAGTTGAAATCACTCTGAGAGTCGCACATATATGTTATAAACACTTAATTTAATATTCAATGCCATTTAAACTGTTTTTAAAAAAAATCTGTAAAAAAAAAAAATCTGAAAAGAAGAAAAAAATCTGAATTTTTTTTTACAAAAAATCTAAAAATCTAAAAAATAAATCTGAGCGGCCCTAAATCTTACGAGCGGGCGGTCGAGGACAACATAACAATTTTTTTTTTTTTGGCCTTACCACTACAGAACACTACACTGCTAGGTGCTGGTAGCGCCCTTCCTCAATCTTGTGGCTCGATCAGACGGGTTATCGTTTGTGTAGGAAAATCTTCAGACTTTTCAAGCTGACTATGTAGCTCAATTAGATAGGTGTCGGACTGCTACGCCGGTGGCTCGGGTTTGAAACACCGTGCCGGTGCACAGCCGGATTTCCCTTAATTTCACCCATTTTTCTCCCCTGATAGTTTTATTCCCAAAAACACGCCCAGGGAGTTAGGGTTATTGCTGCATCCTCAAATCAATATATTACAAATTTGATAATAAATTATTAATTTATTTTTAAAAGGATAGTCGCATAAGTTACCTTTACACGGCAGGCGTCTGCAGACAACATTCCAAAAGTTCACAAAATGTTTCAAAGTTAAGTATTAAAAACACAACACCAGGAAACAACTTGAGCAAAATGTTGATACAATGTGTGTTTTCCTTGCATTGTATCAATAATTGTTCAAGCTGTTTGCTGTGGTTTTGTTTTTAATACTTAACCCCAGTGCCGGCACCAGCATCTATATTCTATTAATATTGTGTGTGTGTGTGGGGGGGTTCAAGAAAGAATCGTCGGTGGGGGGCAAGATCAAAATATTGGTTGGCAAAAGAATGCGTGAATCGTGCCGAAACGTTGGTTTTTATTGTAAATTTTGCATAATATTAGCTTAATGTGTTCTGATTTAGACATTTCAGACCAATTTTAAGCTAATTTGTACTTAAAAAGTCCTTCAATTGTTTGTGGACATAATGTTAAGCTGACTGGGGGAGGCAAGGGTCATAACTGCCCCCCCCCCCCCCCCCCCCCCCCCCCCCCCCCCCCCCCCCCCCCCCCCCCCCCGGTGCCACCACTGCTTAAAACAAGTGATATATACAGCAGGTGTGTGAGAGTTCCTCTTTTTAAGCTGATTTCCTCTTTTTGATTTTTTTTCTTCTTTTCTTATGCCAAAATTTCAGCCTTTTCTTCTTCTTTTCAGCCCATATTTGGCATTTTTACCAATTTGTACGCTGTTTTTCCTCGTTTTTGTCTGTCTCTTCTTTTTTATTTGTGGCCTCTCACACCCCTGATACAGGCAAGGTGTGTATCTTTGATGTTGAGAGGGGGAGTCATGTTATGAATATAACATGGTGAGACTACTTGCTTCAATTGATTCATGTAAACCTTTTTATCTTTATAGCACATGGACGGCAGGTGAGGGGCCAAAGAAGGATAGCTACAATATAGGCAATAACCCACAGTATAGACTAGATGTGAAAGGACCTGGTGCTGTATGGGTATTACTTACTAGGCATATCATAGACAAGGTATTGTGGATATTTTAAGGGGAAGGGGAGTGGGGGGATAAATAAAAAGTATGGCAGTCAACATACAATTGAGACCAATCAAGTTTTTGGATCTAGAAAAAAAACGCAGGCGACAAAAAAACGAAACCCTGTTCCATGGGCAAACGGACCGCTCAGGTAGGGTCAGTCAGTCAGGCATGTTTTGTGTATTTTTTTCTTCAAAATTTCATGAGATTTTCAACAATTTTTGAAACTTTCAGAAAATTCCAACAAAGAAAAAAAAAGAGCTGGTCCGGCCCTTAGTCCGGTGTTTTGTGTACTGTAAAAGCCAATATTTTCGCGTACAGATATTTTCGCGGATTTTGATATCAAAGACATTTCGCGAATTGTTTTTTTCGCGGGTGACCGTCTCAAAGCATTGCATGAATGTGTAAAGCAATATTTTCGCGTGTTATAATTTTTGGGGAAAAAGATTTTGCGCGAAAAGCGCGAAAATAAAACCACCGCGAATATTTCAGCTTTTACAGTATTTGTTTCTTCAAAATTTCATGATATTTTCAACAATTTTTGAGACTTTCAGAAAATTCCAAAAAAAAGGTCCAAAAATGTTCAATTAAAAAAAATCCAAGCAATTTAAAAAAAGAGTCGGTCCGGCCCTTAGACCAGGTGTGTTTTATTGTCGCATAAATGGCAGAAACAATGTATTAAATATGATATTTATGTTGTTACGTATTGCCAGCCTATTTTTTTACATCCTGTTCCCAGATTGAAAAAGAAGAACAAAACCTGCCATCATCTGTAAAAGCTTGTTTTCTAACCTTGACTTCCAATGACAAATTTAATTCTAAACTAATTTTTTCCATGTTTGTAGATTGGTCGCATAAGGCCAAGAAAGAAGAAAAAATCTGTCTCACATACCTTGCACACATAAGTATGTGGAGTCACTTTTGCCGCATAATTAACCATACGCGATGAACCCAATTTTTGGCTTTTTATTTTTTAAATTATCCAAAAACGATTTCAAAAATATTGGCTCTGAAAGGGGGAATAAGTGGGCCAAAAACACAATAATTTTTTTTTTTTTAATTCAGCATTTAGCATTTTTTGTAAAAAAAAAGGGGGAAAAAGAAAGCATTTCGCATAGCTTTTTTCCCAAATGTATGCGAGACAGACCTTTCTTTTTTTGTTGCCTAATGCACTTATTGGAAGGTGGCCTTTGGTCGACTACAATCTTTGAAACAAGTCCTTTGAACATGGAGCTTATTTTTTGAAATTGTGCGCGCAATTATATTTTAGATCTTTTAGTGATTATTGTTTTCAGAGCTAACCGGGACACCTTCAACCAATATGTTTTCTTCCCTACCCCCATAAATGTTGGAACCCCTTGACAAACTATACCACACCTAGCCGATGTGGCTCGCCGTAGCCAAACTGTAGCAAATAATTTACAAAGGCGAGCAAATCGGTGGAGCTCTGTCCAGAAAGCACTTGAAAAATAACAATGAAAGCACTTGAAAATAGCAATTGGCCGTAGCAATACTGATGTAGTAGCAGTACGGTAGTACTACGGTTTCACATCGCTGAGAACAGTAGTACATCGTCAGGACATCGTCATAACATAGACTTGCAGCTAGTCCGTAGGACACTAACAATGACGGTATGGTGTAAACCGTTGTACTGCCGTTGTAGTCCCGATGCTTGCTTTTTTTTTCGCCGATGTTCTGACGATGTACTACCGTTCTTACCGATGTGATACCGTTCGCTACCGTACTAGAACCGATCCCCGACAATCATCAAATTTGTGCTCCAGTATAGCTCAGGCAAGCCAAATCGTCCAGAATCCCTGACTGTAGTCCTGCTGATGTACTCACGATGTGATGCGCTACCATACTAGTACCGATCCCCGAAAATCGCCAAATTTGTGCTACGGTGTAACATTGGCGAGCCAAATCGACTAGGTTTGACTGCACCTTAAGCATTTCTCAATATTACATGGGAGTGGAGTAAGTTTTCTGTTGATCACACAAAAATGATCCAAGTCTTTTTCCACAAATGTAGTTTACCTTACACACATACTTATTATAGTAGACATATAAAGTTATAGTCAATTACTCAATTTTAATTAAAAATAAAGTTTTATTTTGCGGCCTCAATATGACCACCGCTATGATACAAAATAAAATATAACAAAGCAAATTGAAAATTTTAATTTGAGATTAAAAATTTCAATAATTTATTGAGCCTAATATTATATACTTTGAGACTCACATAAAATGAATTCAAATCGTGCAACATCTTTTCTTTAAATTACCAATTAATTTGGTTAACATGTTATGCATCCGTCGAAGAAGATTATTATCAAATGCGTCGTATTTTCATCTCGGATCGCTTCAACACTTCCCTGTTGTTTTTCCAATGATACCATGTCATTCCTGTGGGACTGTCCTCATCCTGTGATGGCCCCAGAAACTGACCATTCAGGTTGCAATATCGACATTGTGCACCCCCACAGTTGCAGTCTTTGTACCACATTCCACCTTGCCTGTTTAGAGCACAATTCTCGCTATCTAGGGCATCATGATCACTGTCCTCGGTACTGAAGGGTTGGTTGTTGACACGCGCCATGGAGTCTCCTGCAGTTCCACTGTATGCTCCTATAGACAGCCGATAAAATGATGCTGCATCCCCAACAGAGAACAAATTATACTCGGCGTACGAAACGTTGCCCTGAAAATCCTCTAAGTCAATACGCAATTTCCAGCTACCTCGTTGAGTCAGTCTGTAGATCTCTCTCAGTCCCATCCAGAATTCACCATCTGGGCTGCCGAAACCTCTTTCATAAGCATCCCATCCTAAGAAGAAATCCACTGATCCGTCAAACCGCTTTTGGAAGACCGTCCAATCGCCATCGTCAGTGTCCATGTCGCAGTATACACGGATGCGTCCCAAGTTATCCCATGATCTTATGTTGTAAGATCCAGACGGGTAAGGCCCTCTTGAGGCCAGATCTGAGCAATCCATTGCATTATCAGCCGATAATTGAGACAGGAATCGAATCTGTGCGTTGGTTAGCTCAATCATATGAGCCATCGTAGTCGTCATATTTAGGAAATGTTCACTCTGCATCTGCAAGTGGTTAGACACGTCGATGAGAGTGTTCGCCATTTGACTTTGAGTGTTTTCCATCCGTATCTGAGAGCCGTAAGTCAGCGTAGATGTATCCGAAATATTGTCCAGTACAGTGTTAATATTGTCTGGTACCGAAGTAACGCCAATTGTAAGTTGACCGTTGATACCATTATGTGATACCATGACGAAGGTGAATAGCAAGGCACAAACTATAGCAGCGAAAGCCATGATGTATTCACGCTATGGAAGTCAGATGGGTTTCTGTCTAAACTTTACTCTGGGGAGAGTGAAACAATCTTTATAATGCAGTTGAATAAACCAACGCCTACAATCTCACTGCTTCAGGCACAGTTCAGTGGCATCTAAATACAACTGATGTTATAAATTGACTCTGGGTACTACTACGTGTAATATAAATCATACCCAGAATGCAAAGATCCTATTTACAATGTATGTAATGTTGAACTTTGCACAGCAAACATTGAGAATGATAAACAGAAATTGTGTCCGAAGGCAGCTTTTTCCTGTAGCAAGTTTGAACTTGCCCTACAATATCCATGTTTTTGTAATACTATCCAGAGGCTGATCGGTTAAAGGTTAACATGGTCATGAAAAAATAAATTTCTGATTTTGATATTGATAGGTACCTCACAATGTTGGACAATATCTAGGCTATCTGAAACTGCATTTAAAAAAAATTAAAATGCGGTACGTTCGTGGAACAGTCCATTATTGTCTAAGGGGTGAAAACAAGATGCGTCACGGACGGACATTTTAGTTCAAGTTCTTCATGCTATATTTTTATGTTAATGTACCATTTTCAGAGTTTTGTGATGTAATGTTGATAGCTGACACACTTTTCCATCAAATAAGATAAATATTTGGGGAAAAAGTTCTGGGGAAGTTATATCGCTAGACTTGCGTTAACATTTTGATGTTTTGCTGTCCGTCCGTGACACAAAAAAAGTTTAAAAGTTTTTTAACTAATTTCAAGGACAAATTAAAAAAATAAAAACATAGTGAAGTATCTCCCTTATATGTATTCTTTCCCATGCAGGAGTATTAATTAATTAGGGCAGGCATAAATTAGTTAAATCATTAATTAAAAGTTGTCACGGACGGACACAAATTTTGTCACGGACGGACACTGTTAGCTACTGTTCAGTTCTGAGCACACAAGCAAAGCTGAATACCACCCCTCTTACCATTAAATGAACTAGTCCATACGGGTATGCCCTTTATTCAAATGAGTAGGTTTGCTAAAGCAGTGAGCACATGTTATGATGCTCACCAGGTGCACTGTAAAATTACTTGAAGTCAAATGAAGTCATTTGCTTATTTGCGCATTTGTGAACCCTTAGCAGATCTTCTTTGGTGAATCTGTAGTATTGCTTGCGCTTGTTAACCTTACTGCCTGTACATGCTGAAATAATGCTTGCAAATAAAAGGGGTAGCATGAGATCAGTTAACAGACACTGTTTAATATTGCCCCATATAATAAGTGTTTGTAAAATAAAAGCAAACAGCATTGAAATCAGAAAGTATCATTGGAGATGTTAGCACAAATTTAATTTTAAGCTTTGCACTATCAAAAGTTGCAGGCTTTTTCTTCATGAAACTTTGAAAAACTCAAAACATTGTTGGATGCCTACATGTCTCCATTATCACTAACCTTTAATTACACAATTAATTGAACAAAAACTTATCAAAGAAGGGTCAAAATTGTTTTAAAAAGTTGTATCACAGCATACAGTCTTTTACACAATTAATCAAACAAAATTTATCAAAGAAGGGTCAAAATTGTTTTCCAAAATTGTATCACAGCATACAGTCTATTCATATGATGCAGCAGGTCTATCTCTTGCCATTTATGGTAAGAGGGCAGGATTCAGTTTGGCATTTGTACTCGGAACTGAATAATGTCCGTCCGTGACAAAATTTGTGTCCGTCCTTGACAACTTTTAATCCCTGATTTAACTTATTTATTGACGCCATTATTAAGTTTCATTTCTACGTGAGAAAGGGGGTATATAGGGGAGATAGCTCACTATGTTTTTTTTCTTTTTCTCTTTCCTTGAAAAAAGTTGTAAAACTTTAAACTTTTTTTGCGTCACGGACGGACAGCTCTGCATCAAAAAGTTATCACAAGGGCAGGGTAATTACTTCCCAGAACGTTTTTTCTAAAATATATTTCTTATTTAATGGATAAATGTGCCATCTATCAATTTTTAATTAAAAAAATTGAAAACGTTTCATTAACATAAAATATGGCAAGGTCATCTTCTACCAAGAATGTCCGTCCATGACTCATCTTGTTTCTACCCCTTGGGCAATAATGGACTGTTCCGAAAACTTTTCCGCATTTTTTCTTTTCGAATGCAGTTTCAGTTAGCCAAGATGTTGTCCAATATTGTGAGGTACATTTCAATATCAATATCAAAAAGTATTTTTTTTCACACCAATGTATACATGTACCTTGAACCGATCACCCTCTGCTATCAAAGTGCCAAATTCTGCAACCTTTGAATATAACCATCACACTGGTTTTGGTATCTTGTGATCCTTTTTAATTACTAAGACTGAAAAAGGATGACATACAATTTTTCTTAATATTTTTGTAAGTATTTGATACCATTTTGTCATGTAAATAAGTGGCAATTTCAAAGTCCTTCAACATCTGTGTCCGTCCGTGACGCTAACAAATTTCCGTCTGTGACATAGTTTGTTACAGGTCTACCCTTCTCCTGTAAAAAATAAATCTGTTTTCAAATGCTGTGTATCAAACCATGTATCTCACTTACTATTTGACCTGGAAAGCTTGAGGAATATGGAATTGTTTAAATAGAAATTAAGAAGAAATACTAAAGGTCCGGAGAACCCTATTTCTATCTTGTCCATAATGTTGGAAAAAGACTAATATCTTGACTACTTTTTATTACTAAGACTGAAAATTCATGACTTAACATTTTTCTTACTATTTTTGTAAGTATTTGATACCATTTTTTCATACTAAAGTGTAAATAAGTGGCAATTTCAAAGTTTTTTATGTAGTTAACATTTGTGTCCGTCCGTGACGCTCAAAAATGTCCGTCCGTGACAAAGTTTGTTACCCTACCCCTGTAAAAAATAAGAAATATTTTCAAATGCTGTGTATCAGATATTCAAACCATGTATCTTACTTACTATTTGACCTGGAAAGCATTGGGGAATATGGAGTTGACTAGATAGAAATTAAAAAGAAGCACTAAAAGGTAGAGAACCCTATTTCTATCTAGTCCGTCCGTGACACAAATATTTCCGTCGTTCTATTTTTAGTAACAAACCACACCTTATTTTTTTTTTGTATTTCAATAAAGTTGATGATTCTCTATAACATTAAACATAAAAAGTTGAATAAATGTCAGTAGTTACTTTTTATAAACTGTTTTTCGCTCATGTTTTGCACAAACGTCCGTCCGTGACAAACCGATCAGCCTCTCCATTCATCCTGTTTGTGGTTGTGTGTTATATTATCTGGTCATCCTGATTTGTGTTGGATCTCTCAGTGGCACCAAAGACTAGTCTCTTAGTGGCACCAAAGACTAGTAAATGTTGGGTGAATTGTGGCTGTATTAGGCAAAAGAAGAAACAAATGGGGGTTTTTTTCTTCTTTTTTTCTTCTTTTTTTCTTTTCTTTTTTTTATTC
Organism: Ophiura sarsii; assembly: GCA_035610835.1. Classification (NCBI taxonomy): domain Eukaryota; kingdom Metazoa; phylum Echinodermata; class Ophiuroidea; order Amphilepidida; family Ophiuridae; genus Ophiura; species Ophiura sarsii. The sequence goes on along the minus strand of CM069444.1, from coordinate 25,743,052 downwards.
ATTTTTTAATTTTTTTAATTTTTTTTTTTACAGCCGCAAATTATTCCTGAAGAAGGCAATAAAGCCGAAAGCTAGATAACTTTATACAGCGCCATGCTTCGTCTTGTCTTGTCTCATTTCTTTCATTATATATATATTTTATAATATTGAAAACAAGCAGTTAAATTGATAATTACTTACACATATTAATTTGCAGTTTCATGCTCACAACCATTATATATTATCTGATAATTTTATTATTTTTTATTATATATATTTTGTTATTGTTGATAAACAGACCTTTCTTCATCTACATGGCTTACACTGCTTCACTTAGAGTTCTTGGTTTTAGTTGGGTTTCAGATTTAGTTTGTAGTTAAACTATCACCCAAAACATTGTCATCTGCTCATTGCAATGCCTTATTCAAAATGAAAAGATTTGTGTCTGGTTCAATTTTCAGTTTATTAAGCAATTGCCCGAGTCTAATTGTCAAGCTTTGAAAACAAAATGAATTGGACAAAGTTATAAACACAAAAAGAGGAGAGGACTTGAAGTTAATTAATGCAATTAGATCATCGAGGATGATCTACGATACCACAACGTATATCAAGCAATCTTTCAGAATAATTGTGAAAGTTTGTTTTTCCCGCTCATTTTTCAGGATGACTTTGCAGACAACAAAGAATTCATCACCCTGCTGGTGTATAAAGGAGGAAAGAAAGTTTTCTATCCAAGTAAGTTTTGATCATACTTTTTGTTTGAAATTTGGGGTGTTTTAAAACACTTTCCACACGGCTATTGATTTGACCATTGACCATATACAAAACAGATGAAAAATGTTAACCTTTAAACACACAAATGCAAACATCTAACAACTAACCAGTCGGTGCAAATATCTCACAAAAATACCTACTCAACAGAAATGCCACCAGCCAGTATAACTCCCTTACATATTGAGTTTGAAAAACTTTACCTGCTAGTTGGGTGGTTACTTTTGCATCTTCACCCGCCCGACGCAAAAGTTACCTGCTGTGGGCAAGTGCTTTTTCTAGGCTTGGATGCAAATAACATGGCATTAGACTATGCATGCGTTACTATGTTGAGATAACAAGAATATGTGCTTATGTCAACTAGTCCCAACTTGAGTTGATGTTAAGTATAGAGAATATATTATTTGAAACGGTAAATTTACCCAAACTAAAACAAATTTATATAGGGAGCATACAATGGATGGTTCCATGTGACCCAATGTGAGTAAATGAGGCACATTAAGGGCAATATGAATATTGAGTTATATGTTGCATGATAATATGTACAAGTTAAGGGACATTTTTGTACCAAAGTCAATGTTGTCACATTCCTTACCAAAGTTACGGATTATTGAAAATCCTAAATATAAATTGTCAAGTTATGGACATTTAAAGTTTTTGTTTTGTTAACAAATCAATGGAGTTATATATGTATTTTAACACTTTATTTTCATGAATTTGAATCTTTGGTTCGATACAAGATGTATCAAAGATTAGAAATAAAACTTTTTTATACATTTGACCTTGTGTCACATTTGTGCTCTTAAGGGGGACTCAAGGAAGTTTTTGACTTGATTTTTTGAATTTTGTGAGTGCTGTAATTATTGAACTATTAATCATATGCATATAAAAGTATACCTTTTTGGAAAGGAAATGGATCAGAGAATTCAAATTTTGCTTCAATTTTGACCAAAAATCTCAAAAAATCACTTTTTTGACCCCAAAAAGTTCAACAAAGCTTACAAAAATAATTTTTAGTAAAAAATCCCCAAATTTCAAGTTTATGATGTCAAGCCACTTACTTAGGGATGATTTTTTTTTTTTAAATCTAATTTAATATTTTTAGAAATTTTGACCAAAAAGCGCCAAAAAAGTGGGAAAAAAATCAACATTTTTGGTCAAAATTGACGCAAAATTTAAATTCTCTGACCTATTTCCTTTCCAAAATGTATACTTTTATACACATTTGATTAATAGTTCAATAATTACAGCACTCACAAAATTTTAAAAGTGACTTCCTTAAGTCCCCCACTAAATGAAATTAGCTACTGCCGCATTGTGCCTCATTTATTCAGGTTGGGCCACATATTTATAAGTGCCTCTGGGTGCGGTCATTGATCTAGTATGAGGTATTCATGGTATACACAAAGCAGTATCTTTGAGATACTGACAGGCCTGGAAATAGCACTTGTCTATCTGCTCATAGCGGGTAACTTTGGAGTCGGGCGGGTGAAGATGCAAAAGTACCTGCCTGACTGGCGTGGAAAATTTGAGTTACACAGGCTGATGGAATTTCTGTTGGGCAGGTATTTCTGTGAGTTCCTGGGCAGGTATTTCTGTGAGTTCCTGTCCGACTGGCTGGTTTAAAAAATCTGAAGTTGCAGCCCTGATTACTGATATGTTAATAATTTATCATTGGAATTTCTTTGTGTCTTTCCATTACAGATGAACCACCCCCATACATTGATGGCACAAGAATCAACAGTCCTCATTATCTGTGTAAGATGGTGGTCCAAGATAAAGGGATGGTTAGCTATTCTATAGTGGTGTCGCAGTTTGAGAAGAGTAACACCATTCATTACTCACTCAGGGTAAGGAATGTCAGCCCTCTATGGTCTATATGTTCAAAGAAGGACAATTAATGGAAAATTGTATCTTAGGCCGGGATGATCTTTAATCTTTACAAAGGGGTCTGTGACCTTTTAATGTGCTCAGGGATAGCTCTTCCGATACACGGGACCAACTTTTGTATGTGACTTCCGAACCACAGTGCGCCATGAACATGCCTACTTCAGTCTGCGCGGTCTAAAGGAGGCATGGGGACGAGGCTGTGTTGGTGTATTGTATTGAACTCACGCTCAAACGATCCACCAACAGAACTACGGTACACATATATTACGACGCTCTAACCGACTGCACCACCTCGCCGACACTTCCCTTAATTAATTTAATAACATGATTGATAAGAGGGGAAAATATTTTGTTCTCATGAATTAAAGGTAGATGTTCCGATTGCTGGCCCGATTTTCAACTTGATGTTTTTCTATTTCACATAAAAGGTCATCCTTAAAATTGTCGCATTCCAAAGTTTGAGTTGCATAACTCCAATGGTTCTATTTTTTAGAAGCACAAGGTCACACGACATATGCCCATTGAGTAGTACACAAACTGGTAGGTGGTTAACCACCTTTGGCATTAATTCACCACATTTTAGCATATAATTTCTAAATGGAACATTTCTGGCCCCTAAGATTTTACAGATATAATGAGAAAAATATGGGGATTCTTCTGATATCAAAATATTGTGATGTGAAAAAAAATCATAGCCCCAAAAAAGTGATCGGAACATACACCTTTAATCTGGTTGTGCTTTGAGACTACAGGGTGTCCCAAAAGTATTCATACCGCTTTAAAGCTTTATATCTTCGGTATCTTTCTGAGGCTTCTGAAGGTTGTTCCTATGGCTAATCTTTTATTTGATATTTAAATAGAGCTTGCTGAGCTCCAAAATAATCTGAAATTTGAGATTGATCGGAGGTATGGTTTTCTAGATATGACATTTTTATTATTTTTTAGAGAATTGGGAACATTTTCTATATTCCCATAGAGAATGTACACAGCGCCACTGCCACCGCCGCCACCACCCTGGCTTTAGAAATATAATCAATCATATCTCAGCCAAACAGTTATAGAAATACCTGATTTATTCACGCAATGTAGCTACAATCTCGGCCAATATTGTTGGAACACTTTTATATGTGTGTTTAAAAACTCCCCCTCTCCCCCTGGATCAATGTTGAAACATGATTTTTGGGTTACGGGATACTGGGAAGGGCCAACATTGCCCAGTGGGGAGGGGGGAGTTATTAATGTTTAGGAAAGGCTTTAAGCCTTCCGGCAAACGGGAACGCACGAAAGGGTAATTATTACATGGATGTTCCAACTAATTATGGCCGTGATTGTAGATAAATAGGTTTTCAAATGACACCTACACCATAGCTCCACCACATTTAGTTGTTGAGTTAATAGAGAGAGATGAATGATTCGTCACCAAAAATGCAACCCCGCCACCCTTTTTGGGTGGTCAGTTCAAAACACATGGCCTTATAAGAAATTGCAGTTTTGCAGTTCGGAAAACTTTCTTCTGTACTTTGGCGACATGGATAGTTGTTATTGGAAATTTGGTATCATAATAATTCTACAAGCGTCCTCTATCCAAATATGTTTTCACTTTTATTCTGTGAATTATTTATTATTTTACCGGAGATATAAAGCTTAAAAAAGGTATCGAAACTTTTTGGACACCCTGTATCTTGTTTTATTTTAGACGTACTAAAGCTTACAACACACTGTAATGATGTAATTATAAGTCTCTAGGTTTTTAGCGTTTCAGTGTTAAAATAGTAAAACATGTTTTTTCAACCCACTTGTGTTTACAGGTCTACAGCAGTACTGATTTCAAGTTGAGCAAAATGCCAGAACCATATACACACACAAAAACAGTAAGTCTGGCAGATGGCCATTTCCACGTAAGGATTGTACATTCATGAATTTTAAAAGTAATTTCTTTACCGTTGAAACATACTTTCTGTGAAAGTAGACTAATCAAGCTTTCAGAAACTGTTTTTGGTTTTCTTCTGCTGCATTTATTTTTATTTTTATGAAGGGTTAAAGTTTGCGGAAATGGGAAATATAGTTCTTTTCCAAATTTTGTGATGGACATTTGAGTTCCCCTCTGCACCCGTCTGCTACAGTTCTGATGTTGGAAAGATAATTATTTTTGGTTGAATATGAAGTATGATACCTTTCCTTTCCATCACAAGATAACATTTAACCAAAAAGATGAAAACATATTTTATTATAAGATATTTTAAAATAAGGCATGTTGAAAATTTCCTGTCTGTCACAAAAAACATGTAATAGTTGTATATTTTTTACATGAAGGGATATTTTTGGTTCAAAATTGAATTCCTATTTTCTATCAAGTTGACCTTACCTAGAAAGTACAATGAAAATACCCATCAATGAAAAATTCTCCAGCAATTTTATCTCAAAGTTTGTCCCATCTGTCACAATTATAGTCTGTCAAAAGTGTAAATTGCCTTTCATCTGTTACTATGAAAGGTTAAAAGGAGTTATTTTGCACTGATTGAACAAACAAATGAACATTCTTAAAATTGATATTAAATTGGTGTGGCAATGTTAATGAAATTCTCACAAATGTGGTCTGTATCCATAATTTCAATTTTCAGAACCTTTGCCTGTACAAATGAATGGGAGAAAAAGTTTATCTACCCTTATTTGAGCAAATATATTTCCATCGGGACCACAAAACATGGCAAATCTAAATTTTTAGCATTTTTCAGGGATACTGAGATAGTGCTTGTTGGAGACTGACTCACATGCCAAAAGATGCCTCTTATGATGACTAAGGTCATGTTATACTGATGTGACATTTGTTTACTAATTGTGGAGTCAAAACAAAATTCCATAAATTATGTTTGATCATCTTAGCACTGCATGGTCTTAAAATCACTACAAAAACGTGTCAAAAGTGTCCGTCTGTCACGGTCCCGTCTGTCACAACTTTAAAGAGCCAGGATTTTTCAGTTCCATGTTTTGAATTAAAAAAATCATGCGTTTTATGATTATTTGTTTATAAGTAAATAACAGTAAAAGAGAAAAACTTGAAATTTCATAGGAGAACAGATGACATTTTTTGTTTAAAGTTTTTTTCAAAAAATTGAGTGTAATTTGCATCCCGTCTGTCGGGGTGTACAGCCACAGAATCCTCTAGTTTGGAGTGTGTTTTAAATTGTCTTTTAATTGATTTTAAACTTGAATTAAAAGGTTAAACCTTAAAGATTTTTTTTACAGGCCTTTAAAATAAAAAAGTAGCTTCATTTTGTCCCGTCTGTCACGCTTGAAATGGCCAGATATTACTTGGTCAGGTTTTAATTAACCCTAACCCTACTACACCATACATACCCATACGGCAAGCAGCACTTCTAGACGCGCGCACACAACTTGTATCCCATGGTGCACTAAACCCCGGGTATAATGTGGTGTGCAAACATTTAGTATGCGAAGCTCAGTACTTGTGGTGTGGTGGTTGTGTGACTCACCTGTCACCCCAGCGACCCGGGTTCAATTCCCAGGGGCAGCTGACATAATTTTTTTGGTGCCCCCATTTAATCCTTCCCCCTTTCTTCGGTCCATCCCCACTGCTACACTTCTAGGGTTAGGCAAAAAATAAATAAAAGTTGACTTGCCCTTTCCGACCGACCCGAATTGTCGAAAATCTAGGGTCGCTATTTTTTTTCCTTTTTTTCAAAGTCATATTTTGGTTTAGAAATAGCAAAACATGTTCTGTTTACGTTTAAATATGCTATAAACACACAAAATTGTCATTTACTCACTACTTTATATCAACTGTCGCATTGTATGTTTATTTCACTTGCGTCAACGTTTTATAGACCGCGGTTGCTTTTCTGCTGAATTTATTACACATGCTCACCGAAAACCAGCGGCAGTTGGGTGACGGTCTGTGTAAAGGTATATAATTTTATTCACAGCGTGGGTCTTTAGATCTTACTCCTACTTTACGTAATATGCATGTTTAAGGATACTTTAAAATTGTTTTTTTTGTGTTAAGTATCTGCTTGTTTAAAAAATCAATAAAAAATCCGACCGTCCGACCCACAATCTTGACCTGAAAGGGCAACTCTTTTTTTTTTTGGGGGGGGGGGGGGCCTTAAGGTTAAGAGGCCGTGTCTTTTGGGCCTTAAGGTGTGTGTCTTTCTTTATTCCTTGGTTCCTCAATACTACCAGAGGTTTTGAGTGCATACATTATTGAGTGGCTAATACAACGATTTACTGAACAGTAAATGTAGGCAGGTTCAGTTGAAGGAAGTAATGGACGCATGTCACATGAGGTTGAATTACACGAGGTCAACCTCACCCATTGTGCGCATCTAAAGCTGCACAATACGTTAGCTCAACCTCACGCACGGCGCTGATTGTTTACCAGATTTCTGTGAATTTTCAAGTATGCTAATCGGAGTACGCCCGCATATGTCAGGCTGTGGACAGGATATGTGCTGTGGGTCCATAGCTCAAGAAAATAAGCTTTTACAACAAATAGAAATATTGACTTGTGTACCTGTAGATAGCACTTTCTGATTGCCATCTTTTTACATGATTTTAGATCAATAAATCCACTTGTTCCAAACGCTGAGAGCTCAATGCTCTAATGAATGGTCAATGATTCAGGCCGTCAATGAATTTTATGATATGTGTGGTGGCATAGGAAAACCCTTCACATGGTCATTTTCTAGCAACTTGGTTTTTTTTCTTTGGCAGAGAGCTTCATATTCTACTGAGTATAGGACTGTTTAAATTTTTCAGTAATTCCATCTAGAACTACAGTTATAGTATTTTAAAGTCAACAAGTGTAAACGAGACACTCAAATTTGAAACTGAAAATTCAAAGGTGTACACAAAATCTTTTAAATGCTCTAATAATAATAAAACTACATTGTTATATCACACAAAATAGCTTGTCATATGAAAAGGACTTTTGATATGAACCTAGTTTTTTTGCGATATTATTAACAATTGTAATGTCTTCACTTTCAAAATCTTTACAATGCATTGTCGGAATTCACAAGTAGTTACCATGGTAACAATGTCATTTTATGTAAACATAGCATTTTACACATAAAATTTGATAAACAAGGTTCAGAAAAGTACTAAAATAAACTTCACATCTGGAATTTTTGCATAAAAAACTACTGGAGACTAAAGTTCAAGGTATAATCTCTATCTTGGGACCAAAGTTGGAAAATTGACTTGGAACTCATTTGTTAGGAATATTTTGGTATAACCCTGATATCTCAATATTAACACTAGCGACTTCCGACGGGTTTTCCCATACCACCACACATATGGTGGAACATTCTAAATTTAAATTGATTATATTATACAATAGCTTCTTTGAATGAACTTACATACATTGTATCTATCAATACACAATTGTGTACTTATTCCAATGCATTCCTCATGGTGATTCCAAATATGGTAATGAAATTCAATAATTTTGACAATTTTTGAAACATTTTGTGAAATTTTGGAATGTCGTCTGCAGACGCCTGCCGCGTGGAAAGTGTTAAGGGAAATGGCAGAATTATAGCAAAGTTGATATACCACTGTTCTTTGTTTGTATAGTAGGTATTATATAACGCATGAAAATGTTCTAGCCATCTGATTGGTGGATAATACATCAGATAACACAAAATAGTTTGGTCCATTTCATGATTGATGTCACTTCCCGGTCTTTTTTTGTCTTTCAAAAAGTACTATTGACCGGGCAGTCAAAAGTACTTTTTGAGAGACAAAAATGCCCTGCCTCGTACGATTTTACAATAATGGCATGAAGAATCGACTCGCCTGTAAGATCTTTTTCATGTTTAATTTATTCAAAATCGCACACAAAAATATTTTCATGCGTTATATAAAACAAATATGGACTGCTCTTTATTCGTGAAATGGGGTGAACTATTGTCACTCGGTGATCTTGAGACCTAAGCCTACTATTTTCCCCTCAGCCTTCGATTTTAGGAAAATAGTAGGCTTACGGTCTCCAGATCACATTGGGGCAATAGTTCACCCCATTTCCTTCATGAACAGTCCATATTTATATACTATGTGATTGACACTGATGTCAATTCTTCCTATTTCCCCCCATCAGTTCACTGGCCAGTGGAAAGGAGAGACTGCCGGTGGATGCGCCAACAACAGATCATCATTTGAGAAGAATCCTATCTACCAAGTCACCTTGAAAGAGAAGTTGAAGCCAAACTATCTCCTCATAGATCTCAAAGGTCCCAGGTAATTTGTACTTATATGTGACGCGATCAAGCGGAATGAGTCGTATGTCAGGAATATTGATTTTGAGTTACAGGTAAAAGAGAAGTGACAAATTCTTATGTTTTACTTTGTTTTCTCAGTTGGTAAACTGTTTGTAACTTAAAAACTAGAACTGAACAGCAAACTGTGCTAGTGCTGGTCAAAGTTGGATTTTCAAGAAAAATGGTCCGGAGGTAGATTTTTTGTTTTCATCGGATAACCTTTCCTCAATGTCTTTGAAATCATCAAAAATAATTTTGATTTCTACTAACTGACCAGAAAAGTGGTAATTTTAAGTTTTTGTAACACCTTCCATTTAGGCACAAATCAGGTTTGTCAACTTTAAAGCCTGTTTTCTCTTACTGTATTATTTTCCGTAGCTGTTAGATGAGCGGATGCTAAAAAACCCATTACTCTTGAACGGAATGTCCATTTGGATAAATAATGCATACAAATACACGTTAGATAACTGGCTTTAATAATACATAAAATCTCATCTTTCATTTCTGGAACCAAGTGCCCCCTTATGATGTGACGTGTCACAAATGTCAAACAAGGTCATAATAAGTCAAATTCATAGTCTTATTTCTGATCTTTATACATCTTATATCCCACCAAAGATTCAAGTTCATGAAAATAAAGAGTTAAACTGCATTTTGAGATATTGAATTTTCATTTACACTATTGATTTGTTAACAAAATTAAAAACTTTAAATGTCCATAATTTTAAAATTTGTATTTGAGGTTTTGAGACGACGTGATTTTCAATCATCTGTAAATTTGGTTAGGAATGTGATATAACATTGACTTTTGTACCAAAATGTGCCTTTACTTAACACTTTCCACGCGGCTATTGGGTTTACCATATACCATTACCTACCATGCATAAACAAAACAGATTTTTCAGAAACCTTTCCCAACTTTCAAGGTCTATCTCAAGGTTTACAGAACCAATACTAGGCATGTTTGTACTTATTTCAATGCATTCCTCATGATGATTCCAAATGTGGTGACATTTTTGAAACATTTTGTGAAGTATTGGCAATTTTTTTTTTTTTTTGCAATTTTTTTTGTTGCTTATCAAAGATTACGGAGAACTTTTTTTAACTTTTTTATAAAAAAAAATCAAAAAAAAAAAAAAAGACAGTTTTTTAGCCCCCAGCGCATAGACCTATGCGCCGTAGCTCATTTCACATACCAATGCGGGCGGGCTTCTGAGACAGACCTTCTTTGTTTGGCCTTACATAGACTTATATACAAAATAAATATATTTGCGTTTTTTTATTTTCGCAGTAGCTGCTTGGATCGCAAAGCATGAAAATTAATGTAGCACGAAAATGTCCACGTTTACAGCAGTACATATTACCCAAGCTCACAGCAAAGTACCATTTTAAGTTGACACATATCAATTGAGTGACTTAAATTATGCATCTATTATATGCAAACATTGATCACCTCAAACCAGATTATTTTGACAAAATACTATTACATCTATCATCTTTCCAGGGATTACCATGTTGGTTTTGAGATACTTGCCGTGGCTACAGAAGGACCGGGAGAACAGATATCTAAAATGATGAGTGGTGACTACAGGTATAGTTAATGTTCAATGTTACCGTCTGAATTCATTTTCTGTATTAGATATGTGTATTTAACTTGGCTGAGAGTATAAGTTAAAAGTTTAACGGGGTCGCTGTCGGACAAGTTTTAATCTGTCAAGCTTTCGTCAGGATTAGCTCTGACTTCTTCGGGACCAAATTATTATAATATTAAACAAAACATAGAGATTGCCACTTCTCTTGTCATCATCATTTGGGCTGCCCCTTGCCCGATGATTTGAGAGTAGGTGCCCTTTCCTACTTGTGAAAGAATTGGTGGCTCTGAAAAGAGCCGTTCAGATGGATTGCCGGTTCCACTGAACAGAGATGGTGGCTCTGAAAAGAGCTCTATACGTAGGTTGCCACTGGCCTACTATATATAAATTTGGTTCTATTACAACCTCCAAAGGACTGCCCCTTGACTAATGGAAATAACGTAGAGACTGCCCCTTGTCTACTACAGACTACAATAAGTCTAATGCACAGTAGTCGTAAAAGCCTATCTGGCTGAGAGTATTGAAGAAAACAATAGAAAATAAAATTCTTACAATCATATCTTTACCTAGAGTTACCTGACTATATCAGAAAAAATAATCGTCTTTGTCAAATCTGGCGGAATGATGTTTCAACACACTTGTGGAAAACTTGGAGAGAAAAATAAATCTAAGTTTGTCCAAATATCTTCAGTTGTGGATAGCTTACCCTAACACTTTTGGGGTGGAAATGTTGAAAAACTATCCCAGGGTGGTAATGGGCGAAATTTAGTGGGGAAAACCGGACTTGCCGGCGACGGGAGCCGAACCCGGGTCCACCAGCATGGAATACACTGTCTTAGTTCACTCGGCCAAGGGGTCACAAGCCAGTATTTAACAATTCCGTCTGCATGTATCGCCCGCCGTGATAGACTGAGGCGGCATGCCGGACTTGCCGGCGACGGGAGTCGAACCCGGGTCCACTAGCATGGCATACAGTGTCTTGGTCCACTCAACCAGAGGGTTACACGCTTGAAATTGAGATGGCCTCCTTTTGTGTTGCTTTCACTCTCCAAAATGATTTATGTGGATTTGTAACCTTTAAAGTTCAATTTCTGAAATAATACCTTGAATTATTAAAGCTAATAAAGAATGTGATCTTACAACCTCTTAGTTATTAAAATATCTATGACCTGACCTCTTATACATTTTCCTATCGTTTCAGGAGAGGTTTCAGTATCTTACAACTCGACAAGATCCCAGGCGGGACGTACAACATCAGACCCACAACATTCTCTGCAGGACAAGAAGGGCCTTTCTTCCTCAGTGTCTCAGCATCATGTTCCATTAAGACGGCACATCTCCAATAGACTATTTTAAATCACGATGGGAAAGGTTAGGAAAATGGGATCATCAAACTGGTGCCCAACAGTGTTTTGGTTCCAGCTATATAAACATGGATGTATGGGTGTTCGGAATCAACAATTTTGATGACCTGTTTATTTTGAAGAGCTTCTCTCTCATAGCTGTTGTGACTGTTAGGTCACACTCGTGTGAACTTTCAGAGTTTGACCCAAAGTGCACACACATATGGGGCTGATGTCAAGTAGGCCATGAATGGTGTTAATTTCAGAGTTTGACCAATGTGCACACACACATGTTTGTAAAACGTGGGAAATGGGGACATGCATCCTAAAAGGTGCGTAACTATGCAACCGGGGATGTCTTGTTTGTACTATCCAAACGAGGAAATGTCCCCAATCTGCCCGGTGAATGCAGGTTGTGTATCCCCATTTGCATAGTGAAGAATCATACCACATGTATCCAATGTGGTCGGTAACTATGCAATAGGGTACAATTCCTAATAATGCTAATAAATGCCCTCTATAGGGGGTATAGAGTTAGTATATCCCCTCTATCATAAGAACAAGTCAAGTTGAGAACCGGGGATATCCCCAATTGCCAGCGTATCCCCAGTTTCATAGAATTGGGCAGGTAAATCTCCCCGATTCCCACATTTTACGTACCACACATGGGGCTGATGTCAAGTAGGCCACGCATGGTGTTAATCTGGTGCTCCCCCCCCCCCCATTCCATAATAAAATACACAATGAAACAAGATACAGACTATAGTAGATTCATAAATATTGGCTGATCAGTTATTGATTTGGACCTATTCCATTTACCGTTAGAGGAACCACAATGGACCAATCACAACGATAGCGGCATTGTTTAGATGCTATTGGTTTCACTGCGATATAATGGACTTAAAAGCGTTGAAACAACACATCCCCAAATATCATGCGTCCATGCATACATTTAAACTATCCATACAAATAGCGCGCTATTCAAATTTTCCATCTTAAATTGATCATTTCATTTGTATAGATGAGGATGATTAAATTGGAAAAAAAATCAATTTGGACAACAGCACTAGAAAACGTTGTCACTATTCTGGATATGAACTACTTACGATTTGATTCAAGACACGGGGAAGAAAAGAACCGTATGGGTCAATGATAAGATTAAGATTTCAAATCATTGCCTCTCTCTCAATCCGAAGATATTACCTATCCTGAAATGGTATACCCGCCATAGTTTGTGAATCTACTATAATACTGGATGTATTTCCATTGATGGTTGGAATTATAGACAATATATTTTCTATGCTCAAATATAACAAAAACGTTTCTATTTATAAAAGATATATTTGATCTCGTAACAGAAATCCTGTTCGTCATGATCAGCAATGTCATCCAGCTTGGTTGGATGTAGCTAGATGAGTGATATCATCCCTGGATGTTGCCAGTTTTGGTGATGAACTCTTCATATAGCTTATCCATTCAGTTATAGTTCAATCAGTTCCAAATTGGCGAGAAATATTCAGTTTTTATCTATCCGCGCGCAAAAGAATTCCAAGTGTATAAGCGCTATTCGGGCATACGCAAGAGTCATGGATACAATGACACTACAACATTGCGCGCCATATTGCGTTCTGCGTGCGACGCTCTTCTGAATTCATTCGCTGCTGTAAACAGGTTTTGCCAATTTGGAACTGACTGAACTATAGCTGTATACTATGCCCTTTGTCTGTATTCATGTATGGTGTTACTGCTACAGATCCAAATGGCTTCTTTACAACCATCTTGTTGTCTGCCAAGTGTTCTTAGAATTGTTCCTGTTCCCACACACTGGTGTATAGTTAACCACTACAGTTGAGTGTCATACCCCATTGGAACTTTAATTTGACGGATAACTGGTTTAGTCATTTAACGGCACAATATTTCTCTCCTTTTTGTATAAAAATGAGAAATGAAAGAATGCCACTTCAGCATAGCCCAATATTAAAAAAGGTTTCAAATTGGCGAAGCCTCCTTACAGCTGTGAATGAATATAGAAGGATGCAAGCGCGCATGAAGGCACAAGTTCACTGTGCATCATGACGCGTGCTTGCGCATATGCTTGGTTTACTTATGAGCGCCGGGAGAGATAAAAAAACAAATATTTCTCGCCAATTTGGAACTGATTAAACTATAGCCTATTTGGCCTATGACAAATATGAGACTAAACCATCTTTTGGCATTGTGTAGAAAGAAAGTTTAGTCTAAGCAATTTTGCAGCTGTTTTTTATCATTACATACATTCAAAGCCCTTTTGATAGTTAACTTTAAAACAGTAAATGTATGTAATCGAAGTTCAAGCTGGAAAGTGATGTCAGCACATAATCAAGTAATTTTAAGTGTAATAATTATGAGAATATTTGCTACAAGCACTGGAAATTTTAGTCAAAGACGTTGGTGGGGATTGTGGTATTTCTTGTACAACTTGACAAATAATCAATGTATAATATTAAAATATCAAACAGCTAAACTGAATTATCTTCAGTTTGTTTCAATTCCCCTACACTATAATATTGTGGAATAGTTTTATCAGGAATTCACAAGAACATTGTGTTGAATTTTCATTTGAAAATTCCAAGTAGGAAACTTACTTTTTTTCTATACGGGGTTCGACAACTTATCTGTTGTCTTCCCCAGTGGATTGTGTTTGAACTAGAGCTAGTGTTTCTAGGTTGTTTCTTGATAACGTCATCGGATGTTGATGATGACGCCCTCTGGATCCCCGAGTCGTAAAGGTGACTTAGTTGGTACGCCCACTAATCGTCTTCAATTGGCATTTATTTGAATGCTTCATAAAATATTGTGTTGCATATCACTGGAAAGCCGATGTGTTCCTCTTTTCAACAATTGTAGCAATCACTTGTTTCAGTTTTAGCCACCTGCCACCTGTCTGACAGTGTTGGGAGGTCTCAATCTGAATGTGCAAAATTTACCAACAGTTTGTGATCCTTTCATTGAAGTGTCACATTGACAGCTAGTGTAGAAAGATGCTCGATTGACTTTTGGGGACATAAAAAGTAGTGATTTTGGCATATTCAGAATGAGACCTCCCCAAGTGGCTGTGCCCCGAAACAAGTGATTGCTACAAATGTGGTATCATTGGAAAGATGCATCAGCTTTCCAATGAAATGCAACACAATATGAACATATCACAAAATAAAGAAAATTTAGTCGATTGAAAAAAAATAATTCTGAACTATTTTTGAGCGGTTTATTTGCTACCATAAATACTCACTATTAGTCTGAAACCCCCAAACTTTGCCACCATTTATGAAAAGGTAGAATATAGTAGAGTATCTAATAATTGAGATTTTCATTTTTCAAAACCAATAAATTGTACTGACGATTATTTAACAGTTTCGTGTGTTATGATCTACACACTTGAGAATGACCTCTTCTGATCCGTGTTGCTTCCTGTTGAGGGCGCTGTTACAGTGATCAGTGGGTCATAGACATGACTAAGAAAGATGGGCTCCATCATCTCTGTTCATGGTGTCGGGTGCCTTCTGTCGAATCCAAATGGCTTTGCGTTTATGTTGTGATAGTGGTTTGTTCTCCTTGCAAAGGATTTTCGCGATAGGACAGTTCATAACATGGTGCTTTTGTACCGCGTGGTCACTCTGTCTCCGACTGTTTTCTATTCTGCTGAGTGAAGTTCTTTTTTTTCGGAGGAAGTGTGTAATCATAACACACAAAAACTGTCAATCGTGAGTAAAATGTATTGGTTTTGAAAAATGAAAATCTAAATTATTTGTTCCTGTAAACCTGATGAAATTATTCATAGAAATAGTAGAGTATAATTTTAACAGATTTTATTTGTATTCTATTGTAAATAAAAGGCCATATAACAAAGGAGTCATCACAATTATATATTTTCTTTCTTACAACAAATTGTGGTTTATTCACAGTATCTTGAGTTGGAACAAACTCATTCTTAAGGGGTTACACAAATCACATATATAATTGATACATTGCATCAAAGATGTTGAAACAAATTCCCTGGTTGGTGTACGGCACTTGTATTCAAAGTTTGACACCATTTATGCCCAAAAAGTGAACAGCATAGTTTGTTACATGAGAATAAGATATGTGCATAGAAAAATGTGTTGAAATATTTCTTAAAAGTACAGGATGTCCCAAAAGTGATGATACCTTGGTAAAGCATCCAAATATGTTTTCAGTTTGATACCGCGAAATATTTTGAGAGATACAAAGCTTTAAAAAAGTATCGACATTTTTGAGACTGCAAGTCTAAAGAAAAATACTTTTTTAGGTTCATTCTGAAAGTACATACATGATATCTACCTTTTTACGCAAGTGCCGTCTCAAATTTTCGTTCATCATCAATTTATTTCACTTCTGAAGAAAGGTATACCTTTCATGAAATAAAGCGTGTCATTTTGATCTCAAGTATCAAGATAATGTGATACGTGGTATCATACTGATGTCAATGGTTCTTCCTCATGTCTATAATTTTATTGGTAGAAGGATTCTATCTTGACATGTTCTACTCTAAGATATTTGTTATAAATTGAGTTTACCTAGAAACTTACATGACACAAAGGAAACAAATTTGGTAGCATTTATAATGCACCGATGCCAATTCGCTGCATTAGAATATAACCTTTGACGAGTCAACTGGCTCAAGCTAACTTTATTTCGAACCATGGTTCACATTGATCATAATACAAAGCCTATGGCAGTATCATAATTCGGAACAGATATGGGCCTATGCTTGAACCAGAAACCATCCAGAAACAATGAGTTATTAACGTGCACTCGTCAACGAATATCTGTAAGAAATACTCTGTTTATCAAAAGAAACTTATCA
Organism: Ophiura sarsii; assembly: GCA_035610835.1. Taxonomy (NCBI): domain Eukaryota; kingdom Metazoa; phylum Echinodermata; class Ophiuroidea; order Amphilepidida; family Ophiuridae; genus Ophiura; species Ophiura sarsii. Next base: position 25,726,335 of record CM069444.1, on the reverse strand, counting down.
AACTTCAGGGGAAACACGTATTACTGAAACCCACCATGGCAAAATGAAACACTTACTTTTTTTCAAAGCACCCTTGTGATGTTATTGCATAATTGCTCTTGTAGTTGAAATAGCCACTTTTTATTGGTAATTGCTTAATAGCAATTACTGAAGGGTAACTATAGACAAAGTCTGATAAGTTTCTTTTCATGGACAATGTATGTGACACATCACATCGGAAATTATTATTTTCTCGGTTAAGCCTAACAAAGGTACAGAGCAAAATACACTTTCCAATATGAATAAAATGATAGGAAAACCTTTTTGTCCATACCTTAATAATAATAATAACACACACTTATAGAGCGCTTTACTTTAGTGAGATCTAAACTCAAAGCGCTGTAAAACATATAAATACAAGATTAAAGCAAAAATACAACAATGATCATAAAATTTGATCATAAACCTTTAAATTTGTGATTTCAAACAAGGTATTCAGGAAAGCTTATTTGCATTTTTGTCTGAAAATGACACAAAGCTCACTTTTTTTAACACTTTCAATGCGGCTATTAGTTTTGCCATTACACAAAACAGATTTTTCAGGAGCCTTTCCCAACTTTTGAAGTCTTATCTCATTAATTACTCAACCAAAATTAAAATGTACTTATTTTAATGCATTTCTCAGGGTGATTCCAAATCTGGTGATGACATTTAATAATTGTGACATTTTAAAACATTTTGCGATTTTGGAACTGTCGTCTGTGACGACCGCCGTGTGGAAAGCGTTAATAGCAGACAAGAGAAGTAGCCTACCCTTTGATGTGATGCGTTTCAGGATGCACTTGCCTAATACTTGTATTCTACCCTATTGTATAGTATTTTTGTGAAAGCAGGTTTAACCACTTTTTTACCATTTGGGACAGAAACAGTAGTTATAAAAAGCCGACAATGTACTTTATTACATTGTAAATTACAACAATGTCTTCACAGAGGAAGATAGATTATATTGAATGAGTAAGAATTATGTACAAATTGCATTGTATAAAAACATTAAAATCATGTCAAAATAAAGTACTATTATCAATTGATTAATTATCCTTCACATTTTGATGTGTATTCTTAATTCATGTGTCAAAATTGTTGAACTATCAGTATTTTAGACTGTACCTACATGGTAATCCATCTAAGCTAGACAAAGTAGAGATTTGTTTCTTGAATTATACCAACCAACACTCAATGCTATGTGAAATCAGATTTGTGCGCAATGCTGAATAATGAGTTGCGCACCATGGCCAACTATTTTCACCTACATTACTGCTGAACGCAAAAGCTGATTGGTAGCGCTTTGGTATTGCTTGTATACTTTATACAGTGAATAGAATTTCGGAAAGAATTTTACATTGGAATCCATACTGCCATAAATCAAGAAACTAATCCTATACAGGCCTACAATCTTGGACAATATTGTTGGAACCAGGGGTTAAAATACCTTTTGGGCTATGAGGGCTATTTTGAGCAAATTCTGCCAAAAATCACCCCTTAAGTACTTTTTACCATAGGCCAATATTTTCTCAAGGGGCTATTTTGTGAAAACTGGGGGCTAATCGCCCTTCGCCCCTGTGTATTTTGAGCCCTGGTTGGAACACTTTTATATATGGTAATAAAAACTCCCCTAACCGCCTGGTTTTTATGTTGAAACATGCTATTTGGGTTACAGGATACTGAAAGGGGTCAACATTGCCCAGTGGGTTGGGGGGGGGGGGGGGGCTGGGGGGGGTGGTTGAGTTATTCAGGTCGATCAAAGGCTTCAAGCTTTTCGTCAAAGACAGCTATTTTTCAATAGTGAAAATATTGTGGAAACAGGGACACACTAAAGTGTAATTATTATAGGGTGTTCCCAACTAATTATGACCATGATTGTAGTTCCATTTTTCTAATGGCTTCTTTAAGTTCCAGATTTGTATGTGCCATTGACTGATTGTAAGATCTACAAGCACATATAACATGTACATTTCCGCACGATTAAATGTTCACGATTTGCCGATTTTCATCCATTTGTGATTTGAAAGTTCATTTCATAGACTGATACACAAAATAAATAGGTTCACGTGTTTTTATTTTCCCGGTAGCTGCTTGGAGCGCAAAAATTAATGTAGCGCGAATATTTCCCCGTTTACAGTAATTGAAAACAAGCCTTTTCACACTAGCCTGACGATCGATCGTCGCTTTGAAAACCGATCACCAAAAAGGGCCACTTCTCTGTATGAATCCAATGACCGATGATCGAACAAATTTCATGTGCAAGTTTTTAAACAGCTAAATTGATTCCACTTAGCTAGCGTTGATCGATCGTCGGGCCAGTGTGAAAATCCTTAGATTTATCCATTCATATTTGTGCCACGATAAGATACGTGTGAAGTTAATAAATCAGGAAAGCTATATTGACCGTAAAAAAAGAAATATGGCCATTTACTCCCATGGACAACTTGTAAAGTCACGCTTCGTCAATAATCTAATTACAGAATATCACAAATAAGACATACAAGATATTTCATGTTTTGGAGTTATTTGTACAACTTGTAATACCAGTACAAGCATATATGGCTATAGTCAAGGTGGTTTTTCAAATATCAACACAGAAATACAACTGGAGATTAGATTAATAAACAATTGTTTAGTGGTTGCATAAAACAACAAGAGTCCGTCATAAAACACAAACATGTAAAATACAGAAGCATATCTGTATAGGAAAGTTGATTCTATACAGATTTTGTTTAAACTTGTCTAGAGTTTGATCACAAGGAATATGTGACCCACCGCGAATAAATGATGAGGCACAATGATAACATATAAATCATGAGTTATTTATATCATATGTAAGTTAAGGGACATTTTGGTACTAAATTCAATGTTATACTCCATTTCTAACCAAAGTTATGGATTATGGAAAATCACTTTGTCGCAAAACATCAAATACAAATCATCAAGTTATAGCCATTTAAAGTTTGGATTTTGTTAACAAATCAATGGAGTATATTAAAATTAAATGCTTCAAATTAACTCTTTATTTTCATACATTTGAGTCTTTGTTGGATATCAGATGTATCAAAGATCAGAAATAAGACTTTATAAACTTGACTTATTTTGACCTTGTCCCACATTTGTGCTCTTAAATCAAATATTCTTCTGCAGCATTGTGCCTCATTTACTCATGTTGGGTCACATATTATAAGATTGTTGTACATGTATTATAATACCATGTTCAACTACCGCTGATGTTGTATGTTAGTTCACTAATACACGTTTCAAATGCAAAATGCATTACATTTTTTATTCTCATTTCTATAATCAAGATTAATTTTGAAAATAGCTGAAAATCACAAAAAGACAAAAAAAACTTACAATTATTTTCCTAATTAGGCCAAATAAAAAAACAAGTTTGTCTCAGAAGACCTCTCCCGTAGCTTTTAAAATGAGCATTTTACTGCATAACTTTTATTTACCCCATTTTTTCTTGAACTTTTGAAAAAGATGGTGTGAGCCAAGTTCTGCCTGTATATGGAATGTGTATGGAATGGGTTTTTTCCAATATTAAAACAGTATTTAAACTTTTAAAAACAAATAACCATAAAAAAAAAAGCATTTCACATAGGTTTTTTCAGGTTTCTTCTGAGACAAACTTGTTGGGTTTTTTAGCCTTGTATAATATGGTTAAATCTTTTCTTTCAGGAAAAAAAAACAAATTAAAGAAAACATAAATGCAGTTAAAATAGCTTATGTGTGCTTAAAATTATAGATAATTTTAGTCCTTAGCAGTTGGTGTAAGACATAGGGCAACCAAGAATCAACAATAGAACCAATGTTGCCAAGTAATTTGTTTCTATGAAATAAAAGTTCTGTTCAGATGTCACTTGTTCAAATTATAGGGTTAAATGTATTATTACATGGGGCTAGGGGGTACATGAGATATTAAAACTCTAGAGAAACCTTTGGGGCACCAGCATTGAAATAGTACTCCCCCAGAAACCTTTGTTGGGGGCACTAGCATTGAAATAGTACTCCCTGCCCCCACCCCCAATTCTGCATTCTTATAAGTTTCCAAAACAAAAATAACTTAGGTTTAAAAGCTCCTATATTTTCCAATTCCAAAGCACTACTTTATATAGTACCACAATCTTTAACTAAAACGTGAGTGCCCCACACCTCACTGGAATATTGCCACAAAATACTCATCAACACAAATTTGTACATACATACATACACTTTTACAACATAATGTTAACAACAAAAAATATCTTACAAACTTGGTTTTGTATTTACAATATAAATATACATATTTACAAAATATAAATATAAATCTGTTCTACTTTAGGCAAGATAAAAACACTTTCAACTGGTTTCACGTGACCTTTCTACAGAGTAAGCCGTTTCACAACATGTTTCTAGAGAGTAAATGGTTTTGCAAGGTGTTTCTAGAGAGTAAATGGTTTTGCAGGTTGTTTCTAGAGAATAAGATTAGTATATTGAAATAGTACAAAAATTGTCATGAACTGTTTTTAAAAGCTAGGACAATCTTGATAATACAATCTTCTGTATTTTAATTTACAAAATTGCTACATTTCATAAATTGTCATCAATCTTGCTCATTTTAGCTCTAGTCTGTATCATTGCATAGCAAATGTTATTGCTTGATAGTCACATAAAGAACACACATCTTGTATCCATTCATGTTGCTAACATAATAGTCAAATTCAATTGCCTTTAACATAATTCACCCAACATGGCACCATTTGACGTTATAGGGCACATGTGTTAGAGCCTCATTACCCAATGGACTGTGATTGTAGCCTGGTCTACTAAAGACACCATGATAAATATCACATGAGAACCCATTTCATCTTTATACAAAAGTCAGCGCCTTCGGTGAGATCTAATGACGCGTGTCTTAAAAGGCGAAATGAAACATCTGGAAAATAGATCCATGATCAAAGAGATTTTCAGAGATAAGGCAAAAAAATCCCGTATAATGCTCGGACCATTCAAGTTGGGTCCGCCGAGCTTTTGTTTTTTGTTTTTGCAATACTGATAAGTATTTCAAAGTCATGAAATGTTAAAATGTTTCAATTTTTTTCAACAAAAAAAAAATCGCAAAAAAATGCATAAGATTAATATAGTATTCTGTGCTGTATATATGTACACCCATTTTTATACATGAGGCATAGATGTCAATAAGGGCTTACATTTTTGTCCTAAAAAGCACCCTTGATCCACACTTTTGTTCACACAGATGCTTTACAACATTGAATTTTAGTGTCCCCTCGTAGCCTAAGCCCAAATGTTTGGATCTGAACAATGTTACCATATTATTGCCTTTTATGACGATCCATCACTCTCAATCCATGTTTTCATTGACATGGATGCTTACCACTTAAAATTTGACACCCGCCCCCCACCCCCCCCCCCCCCCCCACCCCCACCCCGTACAATATTTGTATAAATCCAATATGAAAATCATTTAACACTGATACCATAAGAAACCAGTTGTAAGTGACATTTCGTCGCTGTTCTGTCAAAGCGTTGTATGCTTTTCTGGCCCTTCAGCATGGATAAAGTAAACTGCCCAATTGTTATACATAGGCAGTGATGATTTAGACATGTTCAGGGGCAAAAGCACTTATAAGGTTTTGAAAGATGTACTTTGGCCCTTGAACATGTTTAAAGCCGACTGCCCAAAAGGCATATACAGAAAGTATTACTTTATACATGCTGAGGGGCCGGATGGAGATACGATGTTTTGACAGAACGGCAACGATTTCTATCTTGCACTACTACTATAAATCTACGATAATTCTGGAGTTGGCAAGAACTAATAAAAATGAAAACAAAAATACTAATAATGAGCTGTATACTGATGATGAATGTAAACTAGACGATCCGTTATACGGGGTAATCGTTGAAAATATCGCTGTCGATTCGTTGGTTGGTACATGGAAGTTGCACTCGGTGCCTTCGCAGCATGAAACACATCTCTATAAGGAATGAAAATACACCGAAAAATACAAACATTATTTCATAGGTTAATAGGTCTTTTTTAAAACTTGTCACACAACAAATAGATGATATGGGACCTGCTTCATTTCTGACCATTATCCAACATCATTGATTCTTTTTTTCCTTCAAGATTGCTGTAAGGCAAACACCCATCAGTCATAACAATGGTGCGTTTTGATTGTAGTACAATATGTGACAAGTGTATCAAGGGCCATTTGCATTACTATCTTCAGTAGATAGCAAAACACTTTTTTGGTGGTGGCAATCATTCTTGGGAAGTAGAATTACTATCTTCAGAAAAGAACATCATACTTTTCCAAAGATAGTATAACTATCGTTGATGATGGTTTTACAATTTACATTAGATTACTTTACAATCTTCCATAGATGGCATTACTATCTTCAGTAGATAGCATTGCTTTCTTATGAAGATGATTTTACTACATTAGGTAGATAGCATTACTATCGTCAACAGATAGCATTACTATTTTCAATAGATACCATTACTACCTACTGTATATAATTTTACTATCTTTGGTACATAGTATTACTATCTTTAAAAATACTTAAAAGCAATACTATCTTCAGTAGATAGCATTATTATCTTCAGTAAAGAGCAAATAGTATCTTTGGTATTGGTCATTTACCATCAGTATATAAACATTAATGATATTAGAAGATAGCATTGATAACCATCTTCACCAGCGCACCCTACACAATGCTTGCTTCATGTACAGCATTCTATAATACATTCAATATTTTATGATAGGTACATTATTTTAGAATTCATTATATATATATATATATATATACATTAATTGCATTTTTTCTTCAAGCAAGCATGTCAATTTCATTAAAATTGATTCACTGGGTATATATCATCATAATAGAGTTTGAAATGCCTCATAACATCTAACCCGGCCTACATTTATACAATGTAACTGATTGCTATCTGATGTAGAGTACAGCTGGTGTACAGAATGACTATTACAAAAAAATCATATTGTTCCATTGTTATATGTAGCAGTTCAATAGAACCTTACAACAGTGTATTTTAATCAAATTTTCAATTATTCAGAAATTACAATTTATTACTATAATGGCTCTCATAAATTTATCAAGAAAATATAATTTAAAATGTAATTGATAACTTATTTATGAATGATTCACATTGTTGCCACATGAATGAGCAACAGGCAGCATTAAGGGAAATGTGAATTCATGGTACGTTGAGTAAATTTGTACAGCAGGGCCTGTGTTTTTACCTTCAGACATAGACTGAATTAAATAAAGATATACCAAAATGGGCGAAAATATATGCAGGAAGTTGCAGAAGCAAATCTTTACGATCGGAAGACCCCAAATAAAAGCTTGAATTAAAGAACAGATTGGGCCATCTGATAATTGGTGTTATGTAAAACCAAAATTGCAACTTTAAGTAATAGTGTGCAATATCAAGGAACACAGTTTGCTTTTTTTAGAAATGTTTCCCAAACTGGCGTAAATGTATCCCGACTTTTTGCAGAGGGTCAAAGGTAGCCAGATTCCGCGGCCATGGCAATGGCAATACTGACAATTTGGTCCGTCGATTGTGTGCTTCCAAACACTTTATTGTATTAATATTATCTTTACTAAGTTTAATCAGTTCAAAATTGGCGAGCATTATTCATTTATTTATTTATTCAGCCAAGTTTAAGGCCAAACGCATACAGTTTTGGTTGCACACACGTTTCACGCATATGATGCACAATGCACTTGTTGCCATCATACATGTCCTTCAGTATTTATTTCGCTGCTGTAAAGAGGATTTGCCAATTTGAAGTAATTAGTCTGAAGCCATCCTGTCTGACGCCAATCTGATACCATAATAATGTTGCAGCTAATTGCATACAGCTTTCTATAGATGTCTATACTTGCATTAATATATCATTCCGTGTCACTGTTGTTTTCTGATCCCCTTTTCATGCTCATAAAACAGAGCATATTCATAATATCAGTATATTTTCTCCTTGCAAAAATTGTGGCAAAATATTATTGGAGACCAAAATGTGTTTCAAGTTTTTGGTTCTTTTTAAGACACTTTCATGAAAGTGTGTTTAATGTAAGCAAATATTAAATTAAAAAGCCAGTACAGTTTTTAAACAATATTAGATATTTTCAACAAGTATTCATTATCAAATAGTTTTCAATTCATTTTGATCTTTAAAAGCCAATGTTTGATGATTAAAAATGAAGTATTCACTTTAAAATATTCTGGAAAATATCTCAAATCAGATATTTGAGGACATTTTTTTCATCCTGAAACATCTGTTAGAAAATATGGATTGACAGTGGCATCAGTCGAGACGATGGATGCCACTGTGCCCAAAAAATATGTCCAAATAAATGAATACTGTAAAAGTGGAAAATTTCTGCGCTACATTTATTTTCGCGCCAAGATAAGCAAACGCGAAAATATATTCCTTTTATATGTAGGTCTATGTACGGAAGCTCAAAATCGCTAAAAATAAAAACAAGCAAACTTGTTCTCGAAATGTGAAAATGTACACACGCAAAAATATCCACTTTTACAGTAATAACTAAATAAATGTAAAATATTGAATACTTGATGAATATAATAACAAAGAGCTATGTTCCAGCATTCACACTTCAAACTGACCTAAATATGTGACCCCTTCACATCATAAGGGACATGTTGGAGGCCCGAGTCAAATCTGAGTTATTGGTATGACTTGAAAAGGCACATTTTAAGCTTTGAAATGATATCATGTTGAAGGTAATCGGACTTTGTAATCACAAGATATGATTTGAAGAAACATATTTGTGTCAATTATTTTCTTCATATTTCACCAAATATATTGGCCTCTATCTCAAAACTGTGTTTGCCGACAGCATGTCCTTTTTGACGTGACTGGTCACATATTGTCTCCTTTTCAATAGTCCTGCTTCTTTGCCATTGGTTGAATTACATCATGTGACTTACCTTGACACCTGTTGACTGTATTGTACATCCTACTGTATTTAGATTGCATTCCCCGTCCATTGCGCACTTCTTATTAACGCTTAAACTCTGTCCGCTGCTATGATCCAAGTAGTGTGACGTATGACAGTATCTTGTACCTGTATCATGCAAAAGATAAGGAATAAGAAAGAGAGATGATTATGATACCAAATTAAATTTTAGAATTTCAGAGTTTCAGAAAGTTTGGTACGTTGGAAAAATCATACTTCGCTAAATCACAATACACTGTTTTGCATACGGTAGATCAACAGTATCTTTCCATGTTATCCCTACTTCACCTGCTTTATCATGTTTTGAATAAAGCTGGTATATAATGCATTGAAGTAGTGCTTCTCCTTTCTCATCATTTGTGATCATTGCATCCTTCGGCACCCAGCCCCTCCCTGTGTCTCCCTCCCCCATTATTGAGTTAAATCGGGGAGAAAAATACACACACCATCTTCATTTCATGGTGAATTTTGGTTTTAGAGAAAATATGTGTTTCAGGGGTGTCTGGAAAATATTTGGTCATGCATGCTACAGCATGAAATTTGACTCCCCTGGACCCACCCCTTCCAATCCTTTCTATACGTCTTCCTCTGGACAGTGAGGTAACTTGGCATGCACAGCATTTACGCACACATATATATCTTTCTACGCTCATGTGTGTACACCAGCACCTCGAGTAGGCGTCACGTTTATGTGCTGCAATTAGTAGAATACGCAGTTACGTCACTGTCTCTCGTGATGACTGAATAGACTATAGTTTACCTTGAGGACAGAATGAATCACATGCCTAAGCATTACATACATTCACCTTCCTACACCCAACCCTAAGGATTCAGCCCTTTCTTGTACGCAAACCCATACGATGCTTCAGTTTTACATGACAGTTCAACCCTACTCAAACATCCAATCTCAACCAACAGGGATTGATATTGCTATCTCATCTTGTGCACAGAACGCATCATATATGCCTTGGTGTTATATTCTCCTTCCCATACCCCATCCCAACCCCCACATTTCCTTCCAGGCCCAACCCCATAACCCCAAGATATGTCACACCCTTGCTATCTCACCTTGTGAACAGAACGCATCATATGCCTTGGCATTATATTCTCCTTCCCATACCCCATCCCAACCCCCACATTTCATTCCAGACCCAACCCCATATCCCCAAGATATGTCACACCCTTGCTATCTCACCTTGTGAACAGAACGCATCATATGCTTTGGCATCATATTCCTCTTCCCATATTCCATCCCAACCCCCACATTTCCTTCCCGATCCCACCCTCAAGATATGCCACACCCTTCCTATCTCACCTTGTGGACAGAACGCATCATATGCCTTGGCGTTACATTCCGTATTATTGTATTTCTCGGTACAGACGAAACATTTTAGAGACCTGGGAAATGGTGTACCTGGAATAAATGTAAAGGTAAGATAGGAAAACATTACATGATTGATGAGATTAGAAAATCTGTGCTGTGCTATTAGGCGTCTACAATATATAAAAAAAACATGTTTCATGGGCCAGATTGAACAAGAATTCACAAATGTTGATGATTTTAAAAAGATACAATTTTTCATAAAATACATGTGAAATTGCATACATTTTCTGGATTTCTTTTTTTTTGTTGAACCCTTTTGAAAATCTTCCAAAATGTGTGATTTTTTTTGATATTTTTGACAAAATGTTCAACATTTGTTTCCATGTGATTTTTGATTTATTTTGAATGTTATCTTTAAAAACAAGCAAACAAAAAACAAACAAAGATACAAAAAATCACACAGACACAACGGGCCGTATTCTCATACTAAACACGGTTTTAGCTTAAAATCGTGTTTAACTAAACGCGTGTCTATCTTAAACGTGAGTTTATCCTTTAAACGACGTGTCTAACAAAACACGATTTTAAACTCTGCAAATCTCGTTCCCAGAGTGGTCCTGCGTTGATTGTATAGGTATTTAATTCATTGTGGCCCTAATGGGTTACAATAGATATCAACCGAATGCCTTAAATACATGGTACTTTTAAAGACTACACGATCCGCGCGCCAGCTTGCTACGGGCACGGTTGAGTGATCATTCAAGGCATACAGTTGATGCGCGAGTTTAGTTAAACACGCATTAAACTACCCCCGTACCCATGTTTAAAGTTAGACACATTTCGGTGAGTTAGACGCGTGTTTAAGTAAAACAAATGTACGAGAATTGCGTTTAGTTAAACGCTGTGTCTTAAGTCAAAGTTAGACGCGTGTTTAGCTTAAAACCATGTTTAACTACGTACGAGAATACAGCCCAACATGTTTTATTTTTCAATTACCTAAGATATATTGAATACAGGTATATAGTAAGTATCTGCATAAATGCGTGTAGAATATCAAGACATACAGAGATTTATTAGAGCACTTATCTGTATGAGTTTTGTTTGATTTATTTCTTTTAAATTTCTTGAAAAGTATATAGTTTTTTTTTTTTAAAAAAGCAGTAAAATGTACAAAAATAGACAACATTTACATGTTTTTCTGAAGAATCCATCCATATTACTATTAGAAGTTTATAACTTGTTTGACAGTGTTGGAGTCATATTCTCTTTGACAATTATTCAGGGATGTTCCTTTAACCCTTACCCTACCAAATACCATGGCAGAGACTCCCAGCGCATGCGTGGACGGTTTTCGATGTCGCAATCAACCGAGCCTATATAGTGAGCGCGGTATACTGTGCGAACATGAAGCTGATAGTCATGGCTTGCCTATGCAGGCCACCGGGTTGATGTGTGTGGCGCGTCCCCGGATCGAGTCACGGTCAGGTTCATCGTGTCCCCTCTCCCCGTTTTTTTTTTACAAAACAGGTTGATCGGATTAGGGTTAATTCAGTTACGATACTATTGTCTGGAGAATAGCCTACAGGCAGGGTATCAGAATTTGCCTCTTTTTTATGCTGAAATATCATCATCCAATTCCAGTAATGCCAAAAAACACCACAAAAAACAATTATTTATTTATTTTTATTTTTTCTTATATATTTTTATTTTTCTTATATATATTTTTTAATTTTATGGCCTTATTTCCGGAATTCCAGAAGTCTTGCATCCCTGAATCAGTTAATGACGCAGTAAAATGTTGTGGCAGTGAAATAGACAATAATATATCCATGTGTTTTGTAGCCAGTAAAAATCTCAATTGAAGATGAAATTGAATGTTTCTTTTCTATCATTGCATCAAATGACAGACACTTTTTTAACAAAACAGCCAGGAAATAGGTTTTACATCCCCATGGACTACCCAGTGCTGCTTTCAGAGCAGTTGTGCATATGATCCCATAACCCTTTGAAACATTTGTCTTTCATCATCCATGTCATGGCATATTTTAAGAACAAATTTAAAGAAATAAAATCCATTTGTTAAAATGTTACTCTTCTCACTTCACTGGCCATATCCTTTTATCGCATAACATGATAAATTCATAATGACGAGCTATATAAAGACCACCCTGAGAATCATGTTCAAAACATGTATGGTTTATTGCATAATCATTTGCTGAAAGTATTTGTGATAGTTGATATTTCTAACTTGTTCCACAAATGGGACGTTCCATGTACAGCCAAAACATAATTTTGATAACATATTTAATTTGACGATATTGTCGTTTCAGAATGTTTAGGAGAAATGCATTATGAGGCTCGCTTCCAATCTTAAGAGGTTTATGCTTTTAAAAAAATCACTTCATGCAAAGTAAACCATCTTTATCCTTACCCTTTCAAAACCTGTTAATCATAAATTCTATATGATGAAGGTATATAACGTTACACTATTATCTTTTGTTGATTACGCTCTATGCATAGCATAAGTGTCACATGTCATTTTGTAGAAGAGATTGGACGGTATGGAAGATGATTCATGTCTTAGAATTGTTTGGCGATGGTGTTAATTAAACTTGGCTCTATTGCTATTGCTATTGATTTCGCTGGCACACATTTTAAAGCAGCCATGGACAAGGCTTGTCAATGAAGTAGCCAAACATCAGATAGACCAAGCCAGAAGACATTACTACAGGTATCCCAACAGTAAAACTACAGTGTGCACAGACTTAGGTTCATATCAATCGCTGCTTGTACTTATGGATCATACATTAGTATGTATCATTTATCCATGCATTGATTCTCCAGTCCCATGGAAATTTAAAAGTGGTTTCTTCACAACAGGGACAAATACTGTAGGTGCACTCAACAGAGTGGGGCAGTTACTCATACTATTCTTAAAATTACTTATATCATATTCATATCTGAACTTCAAAATATTTTCTATAGCTAAGTGTGTCGCTATCCATAGTGCAGTTATGCTCCACGGCAAACGAGCGACAACCCTTGACATGCATACCAGGTTTATCAAAACTTTAATCCTGTTTTAAAAATTAGCCCCGATTAGTCAAGTGATACTTCAGCACTCTCAGCCAATGAACGAGCTGGTCAACGACCTATGGGTGACCCGTCCATCTATTGTTTGACCGAATACTCGGCAATTAAGTAACAGGTCTGGAATAGTCGATTTCAGAGACGAAATAGGGGTGTTTGTTAAGAAATAGACCCGCTATAATACATGTAGTAGCAAGCATGGACTTATTATAAATATAGAATATTAAAGTCCATGGTTGAATTAATATCAACGCTTGATGATGAAAACATTATTGAAATGTATGATTGTTTAGAAGAAGTATTGTCTAAATTATCTGCAATTTAAATGAATAATTCTTGTATATTATTCCAAATTCTGGTACTTGTTTTATGAATATTATACTTAGTCTTTTGTCATGATTTCCTTCATGTTTAGGGCCTACTATGTATTTGATACCCATATACTGTAAAACTACTTAATTTGGCTAGCAATTTAATTTCGCGAGACGGTCCAATTCACCAAAGTATTTGCTCCCAATTATATTATTTTATATTTCTATTTATCAAATGGCAATATAGCATACAGATAGATTACACAAATTTGTAAAATTGAATCGCCCCAAATATATTAATGCTAAATTCACTCAATTTAGTTGCCGTAAAATTAAAGTGTTTTACTTTAATACATATATTCCTCCCAACTGGTCACAATAAGCGGCAAGCGGCACCCATATGTTTTCCACACAACCTTGCCCATGGGTCGATTGAAGCTATCATCCCTCACCAAAAATGGTAGGGCCAATCGATATGGTCGATATCTCCTACTCGCATGGTCGGCTCATCGCTAGATCTTGGTTAACTTGTGATAACTAGGGAAAATATGAGGTTGTTGAAGAGTCTATGGCACTGCTTTCCCAAGGTCGTAGAATAATAAACAATAGCTTAAAATGATAAGGGGACCGCCCTCCTTATCGTATCAATCGTTCAAAAATCTTACGTCAAGTGGTTTTTATACAGCGACGGAAATAGTGAGGGCGACTTTGTGAGAAAGATGACAGGTTTTGCCGTTGACTTTTACGGGACAAATTTTGACACGGCAATAAAGAGACTCCAAAAGACGAGATATAGTCCTAATAAAAATGGCGATGGTCCTAAGTTCTCGTTAACCTATACCCATGTAAATTAAGTATGTTATATTTAAAAACATAAACTTGTAGTAACCGCTCGATCAAAACGAATCGGCCGGTTAGTTTTCATGATATAACTGAAAACAATATGTCCCTATTCAAATTGCACGTAAACTTTGTGCGTGCAGCGGGTCAATAATGCTTCAATTACAAGCACACTGTACTGTATTCAATGGGAAAACGGACAATAACTGCAAGATGCGTCTATATTTACCGCAAAATGTGCAGTCGGTACACATCGCTAGAACACATTTTAGCATGAGTGACTTCATATCTGAAATCTGATGCTTATGTTTGTTCCACATCCTAGACTTTTATCAACATTTCGGTTCAACATTCTTTGATGGATAAAGTGGCATCAACAACCCCCTCACCTCACAGGTTCACGCTTTCTGTTTATTGAAGGAACTTGTCTAGAAGTGACTGGTTTATTTGTGTAAAAGGACTCTGTGATGAGAGTACTTTGTATGATGTGTATTAGCCTTTGTAAGAAAAACAAATCGACTATCATACTCATATGACTGGATCGAGAGAAAAGGGGATAATTCTGCAATACCCTTCTCACTGTACGGTTTATAGAATAAAGGGCATAATAAAGCATAGGGTGAGAATGGTATTCAGTGATTATACTGAAAAGGTGCTTATTCAAACACATCAGGCTCTTCAAAATCTGTCCTCCTATGCAATAATAACAGTTATGGGATAAGGGCTAATCAGGTACTTCTTCAGTTACGGCAATTTGAACCAAAATTGTGTGACAATTTCTTTTTGGGGGGGGGGGGGGGCTACCGTTCTTCCCAGTCATTTGCATTTAAAATGTCATAATGATGTATTCTCACAACATACAAACCAACATTATGCAATGTATTATCTTAAATTTAGAAGTGGTTTTACTTTATTAACCCTTACAGCCCCAGATCCCATGAAATCCCATTTCCCAGCATCCTGGTTCCACCTGGCGCTGAGGTTTTTGTCTGAAATAATGGCCCCGGGCTATATAGCTGGGCGAATACACTCGCCCAGCACAGCTTCCCCCGTGGCGCAGTTGGTAGAGTGTCCGCCCGCCAACCGAGAGGTCGTGGGTTCAAACCCCGGGGCGTGGCACCTCTTGTTGTGTGTGCTTTTTTCGCTTGAAAAAGATTTCGTTGGAAAATCCACCGGGTGGGTTAGGGTTATGGAACGATTTTTTTTCTTCTTTTTAATTTTCACTTTTTTTCTCTAATTTTACCCTGATTAACCCTTACAGCCCCAGATCCCATGAAATCCCATTTCCCAGCATCCTGGTTCCACCTGGCGCTGAGGTTTTTATCTGAAATAATGGCCCCGGGCTATATAGCTGGGCGAATACACTCGCCCAGCACAGCTTCCCCCGTGGCGCAGTTGGTAGAGTGTCCGCCTGCCAACCGAGAGGTCGTGGGTTCAAACCCCGGGGCGTGGCACCTCTTGTTGTGTGTGCTTTTTTCGCTTGAAAAAGATTTCGTTGGAAAATCCACCGGGTGGGTTAGGGTTAATCCTCAAACAAAGAAAGAGCATCAGGGACCATAAAAAGTCATTCTGAATTGTTGAACATTTATCTGTTGCAATTCCAGAAATTATTTTGTGCCTTGGGTGCTTTATAAAATGGTGCAAATCTTAACTTCCCAAAGCTTGAAACATGATAATAACTCTCCGTAAAATCATTGAAATAGATTACGGTAATTCAAATAAATTGATCAACCTAATCGACTTACTGTCATCATATGAAAAGAGAACCGGCGAGTCTGTCGGCGCACACTTAGCCAGATACGACGTGCATAGAACCACGCAGAGCGTCAACCAATGGTAGAGGAGATCACTGCAATGCATGCTGGGTAATAATCCTATCGTAGTTGCTTGGTTACCACACTATGCCAATAGAAATGTTCATGCTGCATGACCTATAAATTAAAAAGAAGGCAAAAAAGGAAGATACATTTAATATTATTAATCTTTCTGAATGAAATAAAATACAAGATCAGAATTTTGGATTTCTTCCTTGTAAGAAGTTGAACGTATCAACTTAAAAGCACGGCATTTACGTGTGTGTGTGTATCTACCTTGTTTGAGGTGTGTACACCTAAACACCAACACTAGAGAGTCAATACCACTCCAATGTTTAGTATTAACTTACAAGTCAGCCTTATTTTATTAAGGGATAACCCAAAATATGATAGTGTTTGTAAACAGGATTCATACTCAGACACTACTGTGAGTTGCAAGTTGTGCCCTACCTCCAAACACTTGTGGTCATTGACTGTCCGCGATCTATAGTTATACATACTTTTGTTTGGTATATTTTCCTGCAAATAAGAAATGGAAAATATCTTGGAATTGACTGAACTACAGTACATACAAAAGGGGGAAAATTACAAAGAGGACATCTACACACTCACAGTGCCAATGACATGTCTCCATTCGTGAGTGGAGTGAAACAGCTACCCCTATAGCGCCTTCATCTCAAAGTTGTCCATATTTGAGAACTTTTACTAATTCCCATTTATTGACATTTATCTCAACTAGCAGTCTGCCTTTTGAGAGAGTACTTGACAACTCCTTCAGTATCTACACAAAATGAAATCCCAATGTCTGGAAATTTGCTAAGTATACTTTATACAAATACATATACCCATAGGTAGCTGTAATGAAAACCCCGATTACATTCCTCAGCAGTATAATTCCGGATGAATAATATTCCTTGAAGTAGTGCATAGATAAAATTCAATTTCCGCTTGGTTTTCACTTGAGGTGGACTGTACGCATCTATGAAATACCCATAGCTAGAAGGTACACATTTGGCTTTGGATCTTTGAAATCTGCATGGCTAGAGGGTATATACATACATACTATAATAAAGACCGCGGAGTCAATAAATGAAACTGAAATTAACAGGAGAATTGATATTTTTGTGTGCCTTAGTATAGTAATGAATGTTCATTTGGGAAATGTTTGGAGACTAACTAACATCCATAGTGATTTTGTACAACATTTCTGAGGGAAAAAAACATGTGCATTCTGGTGATTTTATGACATTAAATATTATCTAATGTCCATTAAAATGTGGAGATGGAGTGTTCCATTAACACCCAACTCATAACAAAACAATCAACAATCAGTAACTACTTTGTAAAATTGAACCAGAGTAAAGTTGAATTCCTAAGGAGGTCTTGCAACTGTAATAGCGCCCTCTGCCATTACTACTTGTTACCATTCATAAATTAATAATAATAATTGTTCTAGTTTTTTTTTTAATCTGATGGATCAAAATAAATATTTTAGTCAAACATTTATATTTAATTAAAGGGACACAAAGTAGCGTTGAAGATTTTTTTTAAATTAATTTACTTCAGAATTCAAGATGAACGTTAAAAATTACCATCAGTGAAGTTTCTACTCACAAAAACACAGAAAAACTTGATTCAAACAATACCATCGTTATATAATGAACCTTTGCTTAAAAACGCCCTCTATGTAAATATGATTCACGTTATGTATCACGCGTGCTGAAGATGGACTCTGTCTGACGTCAAATGCTGATCGCGGCTCGATCAGCATTTTTGAATCAACGTTTTGTTGATGATAATTGAGGGCGCAGCCTCCAACCCATCTCTTAGTGTCACTTTAACCCTAACTCTACCCCAATTTTTTCTTCAACGTGGAAAATCGACCAAAATATCCCCCCGATCCCCCAGGATTTGATCCAGGGACCTCTCGCACCAGAGGCGAAGAATTCCCCACTACACCCACGGCTGTCAAGGTTAGTTTGCGCAGTGTGTTGCGCAAACTATATGGGCGCAGTCCATTTTTTCATCCAAAAACTTCCACGCCGGGTGGTACCAACGTGCTCAGTCGTGGTATATTGTGGTATATGGTAGGGTTAGGGTTAGCTGCTTTATACAATGAAACAAAAATGACAACCTAATTGATCAAATAAAGTTTTAACAAGAAGTAAAATGCAAAGGTTAAAGATAATAATGGTTGGTCCTCAAAATGTTGAAACTAGAAATCACCTTTATATGGTGTCAAATAGAAGCATATCACTATCAGTACCAGAGAGTGGGAGTACCAGTAAGCCGTGTGAAGTGCAAGAAGATTTAGAGGGATTGGTGACCGGCAGATTTACAAAGCAATATCAACTTTTCACTGGAACCTGTGTAAGCAATTCAAGTTGTTTTTCTAACTTAACTTTAAGTTGCTTCACAAAAAGGTGGCTGGATACCAGAACGGTACAACAAAGTCAAAATGCCTAACCTGAACAAAATCCACAATATTTGCAAAAATATGCGCTTATCATCCCCTCCATTGCACCTCTAGTTTTATTTCTTCCTCGGGTGAAATGATATTAGGTAAGTGCACATCAAGAGCTATATCACAACATAACCCTATTACAACAATACTGTAAATGCAGAAATTTTCGTGCTACATTAATTTTCGCGCTCTTCTCGCTCCGAGCAGCTACCACGAAAATAAAAACATGCGAACATATTTATTTTGCGTGATGAACTTTCAAATAGCGAATTTACAAACAAGAGAAATGGTTGAAAGTCTGCAATTAAAGCGTGAAGATTTAATCACGCGAAAAATTTTACAGTATGTAATGGGGAACCAGGTGTTGCACACTTGTCAACATATCACTAGACAGAAAGAAGATGGGTAATACTGAGCACATCTGTTAAGCACAAACAACCCCAGAGGCACTCAGTCAGTATACAATGGTAAAAGTAGCGGTGTGTTGCAGTGAACTCCTTGCACTTTCTGTTACAACTTTGGTACAAAGATATCATTTGTTCATGTCAGTGATACCCAAACCATACATATTTCAAGCTATATCTCCTCCCCTCCCCTCCCTCCCCTAAAGGGGGTTCACTTTCCACTTGCAAAACACCCACCCCTGAAGGGTGTATTCATTTCATTGAGTCAAATGAATTTGTCCTTTGTAGCATCAATGTCTTTTTAAAAAGGAGGTGTAGTTTTCTGATGGTATCAAACGTCAGGGGTACTTAACAGTTGAAGCGCTATAGTTTGATCAGCTTTAAATTGGCGAAGCTTCCTTACAGCAGCGAACGAATACAAGCGCACTGTGCATCATATGCATGGCACGTAAGACTAATGGCACGTCCGTAGGACTAAATTGTGTGTGTGTGACACTATGGAGTGCATATGCTTTGATTACTTTTGCGCACGGGGAGATAAAAATCAAACTTCTCACCATTTAGAACTGATTAAATAATAAACGATTTGTGAGTCATGCTTTACATGAGACTTTGAAGTTTGAAGAGAAAAAAACAGCAAATTTATTTGACTTTTCATTCTTCATAACCTGAGTCCCCTTCCTCCTTCAGAGGACACCAATAACTATTGTTTGACTGTTTTTTGATTCAATAATTAGAAATATTATTTGGGGTTTTTCACAATATGCATTTATTTTTAAATGCATCTACATAACATATTTTCTTTCCAATCTCACTTGTTTGTACTTTCCTTTCTAAAAGAGAGCTTCAACTCTTAAATTAAAAAGTCCTGAAATACATCCTCATCTGTACACAAAAGCTCTTAAAAGTGTAATAAAAGGTTCCCAGAAATATCAAAAATGCCATTCAAAGAAATGATTAGTAATCCAAATTAGGTACGACACTCACAGCAAGCAAGCCTTTTCACATCCCAAACCGCATAATCTGGGCATTCTACCCCCTGCATATCATCTTTCAGACTCCTTAGCCCTCCTTATAATCAAATCTTGACACAGTCTATTATAAGGCCAAATACCTGTATTTGTCCTCAAATGACCCCAGTCCCCCATCCTAAACAATCCATGGCTGGCTGGCATAAAATGCAATGGTCCATGCCCATCTCAATACAGTGTATACTTTACTTAAAGTTTCGCACTGAATATATTATGCACTAGTTATGACAAAATGGGAAAAGGTGCCAAAATGAACAAAACCACAAGCCTTTATTAGTGCAACATTTTTGTGTTAAGTTTACAATGCTTGTGCATGCCAACATCTCTGATTTGATGTTTTGTAACGTTTGAAAACACTTGAACATAGTATTCGTCCCAATTGTTCACAATTACTGACTGTGACAATTCAAAATTGTTCAATATGACTGTAAACTTGCTTGACATTATTTGTTGCAGTGTTCACTACTTCAAACATGATTGCCCCAACATAAAAATGCATAAAATATGTAATCTAAACAAATGACATATAAATAGCATATAGGCCTATTGAAATTAAGAATATAACAAAATTATAACATTTTTAATATTCGCATCAAGAGAGTAAAGAATTAAACTCACAAAAAAAACAGCGTTTATAGTACTACCCCAGTACCCTGTGACCCTTCTTTCATCAGCGCAGCCGACAAGGGGGTATCACGAGTCTCTATAATGGTATCGCACACACAGCCCATTTAGTCCCATCAAGCATGGGCAGCCTGTGGCATTGGACCCATATGGTCCGCTTATAGCAATGTTTGTTTGCTTGATGCTATTATTCAACCATTAACACGTTTTCGTTTTGTTACAATTTATTTTCCAAGCAAATAACCTCCATTCATGGTGTCAAGACCCTGAGAGAACCCTTCAAAAAGCTGGAGTGCTACTATAGAAGCTTTTTTTGCAGAGAATTGTATATAAAATATTTGCTCTAGAATTAGTTTTGTGGAAAGTTTACTTTTGTAAGGGCTTATACTTATAGCTGGCAGGTGAGGGCAATACAAAACTGCACCAATTTGTAATTTCGCAAATTTGAGGATTTAGAAAAAGTTTGAAATAAATACGGTGAGAAGGAAATAAAATAAATTTGATGATCAAAAAAGGTTCAGAAGATGTTTGATCAGGGCTGGAACTTCAGATTTTATTTCATTCAGCCAGTCGGGCAGGTATCTCACAAAAAATACCTGCCCAACAGAAATTCCACCGGCCAGTGTAACACACTTGCACTGTGAGTTCAAACATTTTTACCCACCATTCGGGCGGGTAATTTTTGTATCTTCAACCGCCCGACACAAAAGTTTCCCGCTATGGACAGGCAGGTGCTATTTTCAGGCCTGTGTTTGACTGAATATTTCCACATTATCATAAACTTACAATTTGATGTAAAAGCATTTTATTCTGGGCCGTAATTAGAAGAGGACGGACCAAATGCCTTCCCTGATAAATGAGGTAGGCAGATAAAAAAACATACTATTTTTGTTCGAAAGCGCAATCGTGGCTTTAGACCTACTTTCAATATTTAAAAATCATCTGCAACTTGTCATTTTGCTGAAGTGTAAATATCTTAAGCAATGAATCATTGAAATCAGACTAATGGTGTTTAGGCTGAATACCGCGGAAACATACATCGACCAAAGTTCAACTCACAAAACATTTTGAGATTTTTAAAAAACCCAGACATTTTTATTGGCCTACTGAGCTGTATCATGTAAAATGTTGACATCACGTAGCATATAACAAGACCTATAGGGCCTTTGTTCCAGATCGATAGATGAATTATTGGAGTCAAATACAAACTTAACTGAACTTGAAATGAGTAGGCACTCTAAGGTTGCATCTCTTACTGGTGCACAAATATTAGAATCCCTATCAATTTCTATTTTTGAAAACCCATGACATTTGATTAACAAAAAGTTTTTTGAATCAAAGAATATATGATGTGCTGTATGTTTACTGAACGTAACATAAATCAAAAATTCAAAACATTTTTTTGGTGAAAATTTACAAACATGAAAATGTCCCCTAATATGTGATGCTGCAGTGTGTTTTTCAAGATATAGAAAAAAACTGACAGAAAAAAATGAAGAAAGAGAATTTAGGAGTAATTTTCACTCTTAAAATCTGAATGCCTTCATCAATTTTGATAACCTTGGTGTCATTTTAAAGCTTAGAAAGTGTTCTGCGAGTACACATAATAAACTCAAAATTGACTTGCAAAGCCTTGATGTGCCGCATCACATTATGACAAGTTGTGTATATGAATTCTTAAAATCTGAAACTTAAACTTTATAGTTTTACCAGTGAAACAGAATTTGTTAAAATTATCAAGTTGGTGTTTGTAACTTGATACCTACAATGGAGCAATACAATACCCACAATCCTCTAAAACTATGCTGCCTTGTTTTCTTTCACACACCTTTTCCCCATCCCCCATGTGATTAAATGAGTCATGATAATGCACATTAAAATTTCATGAATTTACCTAGGTTTATGAATGTCTAATTTATAGGGGTATGTAGTAGCTTCAACAGGGTTTCGTCCCAAAGTTCATTGCCCCTCATTTGAACTGCAGGCTAAGTTATGCATGAGTGACAGTATGCCTCTGGGGATGATGCTGGTGTGATATTTACAACTATAAAGCGCCACACTCTGCTACAGGGGGAAAGAAACATCAACAATTTCACTTCTCTGGAGTAATTGCTGGTACAACAATATACACAATAGAATCCGATGAAAAATGAACATTTCCTTACATATTTGTACTTCTTACTTTACTTTTAGACCTATTTTTTTCTTCAAATCAGGTATTCAAGAAAGGATAAATTTCTACCATCTTGTTCCTAAAGAGCTCTCAAATGTTTCAACATTAGTATCACTGCATGTGAGAATCCTAACACTTTCCTCGCGGCAGGCGTCTGCAGACGACATTCCAAAATTTCACAAAATGTTTCCGAAATTTCAAAAGTATTGAAGTTCATTGCCATATTTGGAATCAACATGAGAAATGCATTACTATAAGTACAAACATGCCTAGTATTGGATCAGTAATCCTTGAGATAGACCTTGTAAGTTGGGAAAGGTTTCTGAAAAATCTGTTTTGTATAATATGGTAAAACTAATAGCCACATGGAAAGTGCTAAGCAGTTGCTAAGTATGCTAACACATATTGTGGCTCCCATCAACTATTTCTGCCAGATGGGACTACTACTAGATTTCAAGTTCATCATAATTATTACTACATGTATTAAATGACTTGGAATAATTTGCCTCACATCACTACGGCATCTCTTACAACCTCTCATGCATACCTGAAATCTTTACCCTAAGGATCTTAACACTTTCCACGCAGCAGGCGGCTGCAGACGACATTCCAAAATTTCACAAAATTATTAAAAAAAGTCAAAATTATTAAAATTCATCACCATATTTGGAATCACCTTGCGAAATGCATTAACAAAAAGTACAAACATTCCCAGTATTGGTTCAGTAACCCTTGAAATAGTTGGAAAATGTTTCTGAAAAATCTGATTTGTATAGGGTGAAAATAATAGCAGCTTGGAAAGTGTTACGATGCCGGCAAGTTTGTTGATAGATGTGCCAGATAGGCATTCATTGTCAGTGTGAGCGATCTCCAAGTTCATTCCATCTTGTATTACACTGTACTTTTCAAAGTAAGATAAAGGATAAAGATGATGGTGATGGAGGAGGAACATTTTTATTTATCATAAACTATCCTTGGCTTTATTATATGTGATGCGGTCTGTGAAAACCCGTCGGATGTCACAAAATGTGAACTAGGGATTATGGGTAAAATGTTAAATGATATATTTTTTAAAAAATAAAAAAAGAAGATTTTTTTTAGAAAATTAATGTCCAATCTTTTGTGTCATCATCTTTTATAAAATTTCACCTTCAAAAACTTACTTAGGTCACTTTTCTTATTAACCTTATAATGTTTATTCTATTGAACTATATATCTTTTTTGGCCTGTTTTCA
Organism: Ophiura sarsii; assembly: GCA_035610835.1. Taxonomy (NCBI): domain Eukaryota; kingdom Metazoa; phylum Echinodermata; class Ophiuroidea; order Amphilepidida; family Ophiuridae; genus Ophiura; species Ophiura sarsii. Next base: position 25,701,983 of record CM069444.1, on the reverse strand, counting down.
TGATTTGTAGCTTTTTATGACATCACAATCATCATTCACTCAACTTTTTTTGAAGTGATCATAGAAAAATGATCGAAACAGTTCTGTAATCAGCACACTTTCAGCTTTCTTATGATGGAAAATATCTCCAATATGAATAATCCCACCATGTGGCGGTTTTCACAGATCGCATCACAATAAAAAGAATTGCTAGAACTGGGATATACGGCAATAACCTTTTTGTTCACAAATTGCTTTACTATGAAGTTTAAACATTGTAATACATTCTAAGATTTGACTAATCTGGTGATCTATAGTACATCAGTATGAAATTATTCAGCTGTGTTCATATTTTTGCTTCAATTCATAAACAGAGCTTAGGGTCTAAATGTTGTCCTTATTTCGTCCAAATATCATTGCAACAGATTGTTATCATTAAATGAAAATTATGGTCTGCTGAACTTCATCAGAGCTTAAAACACACCTTAAAATGCATCAAACGTGTCCAAAGGGTCCCTCATCACTAAATGCATATAAGACAATGCACACTCTGTTGTTATATTAATGATAATTGGTATAATTCAAAGTCCATTTCCCATCTAATTGTATGCATCATTGAACTTGCATCTCTAGGGATGATGATGATGATGAATGATGGTAATGATGAGTGTCTGTAATGATGTAGGCGGGGCTTACAGTATTAATCATCATCACTAGCATCCCATCCCAAGTCCACTCACTAATGGTGGAATCATATGCATGAATGAACTGGTACCTCAGGGGTTGATGATAATTAATGCACGATGATGTGTGTCATTTTGCCAATGGCGTCATTTCTATCATGGGCTCTAGTAGTGCGAGTCCATTAATATACATATATTTTGGCGAAATGGCGATGTAATCATAATAAGCATGAATGGACCTCGTCTGTACTGATTAAAAATGAGTGTACGCTATTCATTTGTAATATGTGACCTGGCACCACAAAACGAGCGTAAAGTCGCGGCGAAGATGTTGCTGAATTGAGGCAGCATAGCATGCTATTGATTTGCCGTTTAAATTGTTGTTGGTATGGACCCAAGGTCCCTTCTATTATAGGGAATTCTAAAATGACAGTATGTATACTTATTTTAAGAGTATTATTACCAACCATGCCAGGCTATTTATTTTATAATCCCGCTATAAATAGAAGGGCTTGGTCCATACTAACAACAAATGGCAAAAATCAATAACATGCTATCCTAGCTCAATTCAGCAACATCTTCGCCGTGACTTTACGCTCATTTTGTGGTGCCAGGTCACATAACAGACACATGGAGGCAGTGGCGTACCCAGCTTTTGTAAAATTCTAACAATTTCTCTCATTGGAGCAATAAATGATGTATCCATCTTTTTAACCAATCGGCCGGTAGTTCTCAGGGGGTTAACCTTGATAATTTGGACAGAAATCAATTGAACTCATCAGCCCAATTTTGAATGGGTATTGAATTTAAAAGGTGAAGCTTATTTGTTTCTGAGATGAGGGTCTTAATTTGCAAAGAAATCATTACTAGCTGTTAATACCAGGAAAAACCACAAACAAACCAAAAAAATGCACACAATTTTGTTTAATAATTATAAAAATATATAAAATAAAAACATTCAAACCAGGTTGAACCCTCAGATAATTGTCAAAATGATGAAGCTTAAGGGCGCACATTCTTCCTAAAGTTACTTGAGTACGGTACCCCATTTCCTCTCCTCCCTTTCCGAGCATGCCAAACTACATTAAACCATTAAACATAACTTGCATGCTATCTGCCTGTCATGATCCAAGAGCAATGTTCTAGTCAAGAGCGTCTTAACCTTTTCCACGCGGCAGTAAAATGTCACAAAATATTTCAAAAATGTCAAAATTAGTGGATTTCATCACCATATTTGGAATCACCATGAGAAATACATTGAAACAAGTACAAACAAGTATTGGTTCAGTAATTCTTGAGATTATCTTTGAAAGTTGGGAAAGGTTTCTAAAAATCTTGTTTTGCATGGTAAAACTATAGTCATATGGAAAGTGTTAACATTTTATTCATCAATTCAACCATGGCATCCAATTATACTGTCTGACATTCAAACATAGACTGAGTGAGGGGGCCAATGTCATGGATACAAAAACATTGTCACAGGTAAAGAGCGATGAATGCTTGATCGTCGTAATATTAGGTGAAGGGGAAACAAGGGGCAAAGAAAATTGTTGGGGCAATAATGTAAAGATAGCCTGCCACATTTGAGGCCATGTTTTCTTATTATTATTCCTAACTCTAGATGCTTTGAGAGGTTGTTTGTTAATGTTTTGAGCTATTTGAAATTCTCTGCGGCCGCCTGTTTTGGTTAGCATTTTCAAAACTTGTGGTTCTCGGATGAAATGTGCAACAAAATGGGACAACTCGTTTTTGAGTAGGGTGAGCAAACTGGGAGGGATGGGGGAGAGGGGGAGGGGGAGGGGATGAGCAAGGTTTTGACAATTATGTCATCAGTTTTTTTAAAACAAAAAATCCTACATTGATCACAACATTAAAATTGAATACTCTAAGTTTAATAAAAATTCCATTGAAATGGAATGGGGGCGATCCAAGAGAAAGAAGCATGTTTTGTAACCATTATCTGTTGCATACCAAACAAAATACCATGGAAATGGTGTATGTATTTTCCATAATTCAAACAAAAAATCAAATCAAAACACCACAGTCTAAAAAAATAGTACAGGAAACCAATAAAGTTTATTTGTGTGCATGGAAGAGGAGGGGGGGGGGGGTGGATACCATCTGAAGAACAACCTAGGTATATATGACAGCCACAACTCACCGGTCACCATTTATTCAAAGATTTTCTGATTTATTAGGCAACCTCACAACAATTGGGAGATTTCTCCTTAGTCAAACAAGATAAGCTATTATGTCTCTCTGTTGGGAGTCTAATAACATCTCTCTGATTGAATCATCAAGGCTAAACAAATATAGCTTTGACTCTATCACAGACTGCAGGACTGTTAAAATAAACTGCATTGGTGCATGTAATTTACAAAGACTACAAACATGGCAGCCCCCACTTATGTCTAGAAAGACCAAAATGTGTAATTTTTTGCAATCTGATGCTATAAGGGTGGCTTCGCCCCCCAACCCCCAAAAAGTAAATGGAATTATTATTTAAAGTTCATACATTATAACAAAACATGAGGAACAACAACACAGCACTAACTAAAGAAAAAGAAATTTTGAAAACATTTTTTTTTAATTGTGATAGTTTGGTGAAGTTTTCAATCATTGATTATACAACACCTAAGAAAAGCATTGTTATTTCATTGGAGGATTATAGGTCACGTGTGATTAAATATCCGTTCCATTGCATGATTTGCCATGCATCGCATCGACCCCTACGATACATTGCACGGTAAGCCGCTCGGCCCTAAATCTCTATAATTTGTTACAAAATAACAATGATTTTCTTAGTGTTCATTCGGTGGGTGAAAGATGCAATGTTCCATTCAACTCGGCTCCGCCTCGTTGAATGGAACATTGCATCTTTCACCTCATGAAAATATTCGTCCCGTTGCACTCATAAACATTCATTATTCGTATACTGTATCATACCTATGAAACTATGCATAGTATTCCATAACGTGTCTCTATGGAAACTGATACTTTGTACTCCAGACAATATTGGTTAACTTGGTTATTACAAGATAACAGTCAAGTAAATAAATAGTCTAGAACAGATTACAGACAGAATTGTGTTTATATTTTGAGAAATATGGAATTTTGCCAATTTATAAACATCAACAGACAGGTATTCATGCCAACTGAAAAATCCTTAAATTCTAGACCACCTTTTCCGAAAAAAATTGACAAAAATGGCTATTAATTTAGTTACTTATGAGGACCAGTAGTATGAGTATGACATATCTATCCATCCTAAAGCCAACAATAGAGAAATAATCTACTCAACTACAGGCAAATAATCCTTGAATACTTCGAAACACTTCATTTTTCAAAACTGGTACAAAGCATTTTTCACATGCCAAATTACAAAACCCTCAAATTAACCTTTTTAATCGAAAGGGTCCTCTCACAAAAGATGAAAATTGACATCATATCACATGATTGCTTTATGCTCCAATATAATAATGAGGGTTATCGAAAAGACTCTACTACCAATCAAGGCTCCTGGCTAAAACCAACAGCTTGAAGAATAATATTATTTTAAAGTGACCCTCAAAATTAACTGTCTTTATCTGCGTTTTTATATAACGCAATAATGAATGCCCTTATAAATATTTATACAAACAAATAATGTTATTTCAATGGATGAAAAATAAGAAGTAATTCCAGACTGGTACCACGATGAATACTACGAATCAGCTAATGATTATAAAATCCTTGAAATATCAACATCTATTTATCATTCCCGATATAGATCTCTCAATAAGCTATACATTCAAATTTCTGCCAAAAGATAAAACATTTATTTTTCACATTTTGCTGATCTGTGCCTAAGATTTGCCAGAAGCAAATCCAGACCCAACAAAAAGAATGTTTTACCTGTAGAAGCTATACTGTACCATTGATTCATATAATTGTATTGCAACTGCTAATATAAATGAATGTACCGCAGGCAATCAATGCTTCAATTTAATATTTAGGGACTGTTGACAAATAATGCTGGAGTGGCAGGTGGGTTGAGGATTGACAATACCGGTAATGATTTTGGTTTTTCTTTCTTTATTTTTGCATGTTTTTTTTGGGGGGAGGGGAGGCGAAGGGGGAAAGAATGGCATGTCCCCTTCCCTACTTTTCATATTTAAGCCTATAAGGGGTAGGGTCCTCTAACAAATTTTAATCAGTGGTCCCTCTTGATGGAGTAACATGTGGGGGAGCTCCCCTAGCCCCTTAAATAGGGGCCCTACCTCTCATACACAAATAAGCAGGGCTGGAATTAGCACCCGCACACATACCTGTCCACAGCAGAGTAACTTTTGCGTTCGGGCGGGTGAAGATACAAAAGTGCCCGCTCGACTGGCGGGTAAACATTTTCTAACTCACAGTCACTGGCTATTGGAATTTCTGTTGGGCAGGTATTTTTTGTGAGTTTTGCAAAAAAAGTTCCAGCTCTGCAAACAAGCATTATTTACTGGCTTATATGTTAGATGCAACTTGTTGTGAAAAATATCTCCCTGTTTATTCCCTTCAGATTTCAGGAGGGTCCTGTTATGTCAATTAGTGCCCCCCCCCCCCCCCCCCCCATTGATTCGTGATTGTCATTGGAACAAAACATTTGTGATGACTCCTCCAAGTGTACTCTGCCTCCCCCATCCTATAAATGGTGTCCGCCTCCTTATATTGAACGCTACTATTAGCATCTGTGTTTGTTCAATGTAAAAACCTCCCAGTCACAATTATTTACTTTTCATGTTATATCATCCCATCTCAGTGCCTTTTTTATCAAACCGATATAAATAGCGCAACTGCCTCCCCCATCCTATAAATGGTGCCCGCCTCCTTATATTGAACGCTACTATTAGCAACTGTGTTTGTTCAATGTAAAAACCTCCCAGTCACAATTATTTACTTTTCATGTTATATCATTCCATCTCAATGCCTTTTTTATCAAACCGATATAAATAGCGCAATTGTTAAATGTCCTGCGGAATTGTTTCCCATCCATTCAATAATGAGATTTGGATTCAGGGACATAAATAATTATAGCTATCCAACAAATGCTGTGTTTTTTGTGCATTTGGGTATAAATGTGCAGTGTAATGTAACTGAACAAACTGAATATAAAGAGCCACACACTAATGGCATTTAGATACTGTAAACATTATAATTTTGCGGATACTTTATTTCGCGAATTTAAAATTACTGCTGTTTAAGCGGGCATTTAATTTCGCGAATTTGGAAATGTAACTGTTACTTTCAATGCAAAATTGTCAGTTTCGTGTGTATTTAATTTTGCGAATCTACATCCCTCGTGAAATTAAATCCCTCGCAAAATTTAGTGGTTTTACAGTACTTGGAATGTATATTCAGGTTTGCCTCTTGCAAGGAGTATTATAATTATTTCTGAGCCACATTAAAATTGTGTTTGCTCAAAAAACATCCGATATCAGAATAGAGTTGTGTTTGTTTTCTATTGGAAGAAGAGAGAGAGGATGCGGAGATGGGAAGAAAAGGGGAATGGGGAGATAGTTGGGGACGGAGGAGTCCTGGGAGGGGAAGGGGGCGGGCATGTTCATACAAAGGTGGATATAGATCTTTTTAAAAACGTAAAAAGGATAGTTTTCATGGAAGATCAAAGCACACTAAACATTGCTTAACACTTTCCAAACGGCAGGCGTCTGCAGACGACATCCCCAAATTTCACAAAATGTTTTCACAAATTTCAAAATTATCGGATTTCATTACCATATTTGGAATCACCATGAGAAATACATTGAAATAAGTACAAATATGCCTAGTATTGGTTCATGAATGAATCTATGGGAATAATATGAGCAATTTCTGCAACCCATTTGTAATGATGTTGGTATAATTCGGTCTATAATAGTCAGGTAATTCCCGGGGTAATTCCATTGACTATTCAGTGGGGTTTCAGAGTCTACGGGTCATGTCATTTATTTTACAACAGCAAGTCATTGAGTAAAATGACAAGTCAAGTCACCATTCAAGGACATCACAATCCAGTCGCAAACACAAATAGAGACACATCAACTTACACAAAAATATCACATTATGCATAAAACTACACTGTAGTTGCGCGCTTTTATCCCTGTCGCAAACATTTAGTGACAAAACTTATTATGAATGAAAACTATCATGGTATTCCTTTTTTCCCTCCTAGCAATAACAACATCCCCCTGTATCATATTCAACATCGTATCCCATCATAAATAATCAAAAAAGACGCCACCGTTTCACCTGTTTTGTATTAGAGATGACTCTGAACAAATCTCAAATGCAAAACCTTAACATGCTTTATAACACTTTCCATGCGGCAGGCGTCTGCAGACGACATTTCAAAATTTCACAAAATTATTCAAAAATTTCAAAATTATTGAATTTCATTTCCATATTTGGAATCACCCTGAGAAATGCATTGAAATAAGTACAAACATCCCTAGTATTGGATCAGTGATCCTTGAGAAAGTTGGGAAAGGTTTCTGAAAATCTGTTTTGTATATGGTAAAACCAATAGCCGCATGGAAAGTATTAACATGGATATAAATCATCAATCTCGCACAAGAAGGCAGAGACTGAGGGAGAGACTAACCGTGAGAAAAATGTATTGAAATAAGTACAAACATGCCTAGTATTGGTTCAGTAATCCTTGAGATAGACCTTAAAAGTTGGGAAAGGTTTCTGACAATCTGGTTTTTTATATGGTAAAACCAATAGCCATGTGGAAATTGTTAACACACATATATAAATCATCAAACTCACACAAGGAGACAGAGACTGAGGGAGAGACTAATCATCAATCTCACACACAAGGAGACTGAGACTGAGGGAGAGACTAACAAATATGATTCGTAACTAGAGAGGTTCCAGCGGCAAATGAAGAGTAATGATCAAATTAGATTCCCCTACAAAAATTCCATCAGCGTTATCATCGCTTGAGCCTTCGCTAAATCCCCCTGCTTTAATTTACAGATAGGTTGGTTGGGAAACACACTGCACGACTACAGGATTCCTGGAGTTTTTGTCCTGCAATAATAGTCCTGGATCATGGGCCTTGGAAAACCTATTTTGCTAAAAAGTTTACTAAATTTACTATTTAATAGGAAAGAAGTAGAAAATAGATGTAGTCATGTGCAAATATAAGAAAAATAACAGTTGAAATACATGTAGCAAGTTTGTCATATGAAATGCATAGCTTTAACAAGCTGCAAAAGCAATGCACAGGTATTTGCGATGTGATTCTTTAGATCAAACAAATTAAAAGACAAAGTTAATGATAAAATCTGAGACAAAAGTCTTACAACTCCATCGTAAACACTGACTATGACTAATTCTTATGGGCAGATAATGAGCATAATTCTATGACAAGAAAAATAAAACGGCGCCAAAATCAATTTCCCATCACTGACCCTGAATCTGCCAGCAACCTAATCAAACGGACTGATGAAGATGAAAAACCTTTCAAAAGATTATCAGGATGGAGTCGGATAGATCACAAAGTAGGAGCCTGTGACTTCTAGAAAACACCTGCCTGTGAACCAGTATACGCAGCAATATCTTTTCTATTGAGGCATTTCGATTTACAACATTTTCAGAACACATTTGAGCTTGTTACAATCAGCAGAGGACTAGAGTAGAGTGTATTTCCCCAATCAGAACGACACCGTCTGAACAAACAGATTTAGATACCTATTACTATCTTTATCTGTTGCATTATGATAATCGATATCTGTTTATGTTGCAACTTGTTAAGAGTGGGAAAGTCAAACATCTAATTCAATCTGTTATATCTATTAGTATTATTGACTTGCAGAGCTATGATCCAGAGAAGAAAAATAAATATGATCAACATAATGCCCCATTCCCCCAATATGCACCAGTGTATACACTCTTTAATCGAAACCATAGATGTTTTTCGCAGCTGCTTTTGTAATGGTATCAAAAATATCAAAAGATTGGGGGGGGGGGAATTAATTGGTTTTGAGGGCACCATAATACTTTGAAATATGTGTTAAGGGTATAAAACAAACAGGAGGAAAAGGTGTTGAAATACTATTATGTGACGAAAAAAAGAAACCCTGGTCTACGGGCCCGACCGACCCATTTTTTTTAAAAATCGGTGAGAGCAAAAACAATTGTGTGCAATTGAATACCGACCTTAATATTTTGTTTGCCTTGTCAAAATACAGCAAGGATTTTACAGAGGGGAAAAAAACCAACAACAAAAAACCTGACCGACTGACCCATCCTGAGAAGCCCATTTGCCCGTAGAACAGACTTTCTTTTTTCGTCAACTTACGGTATTTATTTACTGTACATGTGAACCACTAGAAAAAACGTTCATTCAGTGTCCATTCAGAAAGTCCCCCACTCAACCATTTAAAAAATCCCAGATCCAACCATAGCACACACAGGAGTCACAGTTCTTCTTGCTGCAAATACAAGCTGTCATTCCGCATCTTATTAATCATAATTTAAAATTACAATGTACACACTTTGTCCATTTGGCGGGTCTTTGGCCTTTGATCGGGCTCTGGTCAACGGGGAAATGACAAACATGAGATGCCCAGAATAGATAGCTCCATAAAACATCTGCTTCTCTCCTCATCATGCTCGTCTTTTTCTCCACATAAAGAAACCTTGATGCAGAAATATATTTTGATGCTTGTTATCAGTGTTTGCTATCCATGCTATCCCCTAAAAGCCTACTTTTACCCTCAATAAGGCAAAGAAAAAAAGAAACCCTGTTGTACGGGCAAACGGACCTCTTAGGTGGGTTTTGATGGTCTGGCTTTTTTTCGCTTTTTTTCTCCATCTTATTTCCCTTGAAAATGACCGTAAAAATCCCCAAAAATCAGTCAACATTTAAAAATATCTGTCAACGTTTTGCCGTATTTTGAAAAGCAATATTTTGTATTTGGGGTGAATTATTAATATTAATAATTGATAGTAAATTATCAAATTAATCATAGCATAACCTTTCCAACAAAACTAATCTTAATTTTGATATTTGGACAATTTGCCGAATCACATTTTGAAGTTATAGTCATAAAACCATGTGTAAATATGTTATCTTCTGAAGGGGAATTTTGATTAATTCTCTTAATGTGAATCCCGCATCGGGCTAGAGATGATTTATAAATATTAATAATTGATAGTAAATTATTAAATTAATCATAGCATAACCTTTCCAACAAAACACATGTTAATTTTGACATTTTGACAAATTTGCTGACTTGCATTTAGTCATTAAGTTATATCAAACTAGAGCGGTTCTCGGGCTTCGCGGTTCGCGGGTTTTGCGGTTATCGGGTTGCATGGTTTTGGGTTGAGCGGTTTCGGTAGACATGTTTAATGTGGTTGGTACTTTAGGATCCCAGCGGAACCAGATTCGATGACTGTCACACTCACATTGTTAGCGATGTGTTGTTATAATGGATAGTTTGATTATCGAAATGTCTCTAAACATTTGATTTGAAAATTATCCATCATTTCATTCATCAAAATAATAAACAAAAATAATAAAAATAAGCTTACTTAAAAACACCTTTTCGGCTAAATCACGATTATTTAATGTAAACTTATATTGGAGATAAAATTTGAAATGCGAACATCATTTGATACGTCAAATGTGTTGCGGTTTGATCAGTTCATTATACACATACTTTACACGTAGCTCAAAAAGTGAAATCATTTAAAAAAAATCAAATCGGGACACATTTTATGGTGTCCGTCATTTTTTAGGCTAAATTGCCGGAATTTTTTTCTCCATCAAATTTGTTGCGGTTTGACCAGTTAGCTACACAGACTTTATACGTAGCTCATAAAGTGAAATCATATCTAAAAAATCAAATCGGGAGACATTTTATGGTGTCACTCATTTTTTAGGCTAAATTGCCGGATTTGTTTTCTCCGTCAAATATGTTGCGGTTTGACCGGTTAGCTACACAGACTTTATATGTAGCTCAAAATGTGAAATCATGTCCAAAAAGTCAAATCAGGACACATTTTATGGTGTCTGTCATTTTTTAGGCTAAATTGTCGGATTTGTTTTCTCCGTCAAATGTGTTGCAGTATGACCGGCTAGCTACACAGGCTTTATATGTAGCTCAAAATGTGAAATCAAATCTAAAAAATCAAATCGGGACACATTATTATGGTGTCCGTCAATTTTTTAGGCTAAATTGCCAGATTTCTTTTTCTCCCAGTCAAATGTGTTGCGGTTTGACCCGTTAGCTACACAGACTTTATATGTAGCTCAAAATGTGAAATCATATCCAAAATATGAAATCGGGATACATTTCATGGTGTCCACCATTTTTTAGGCTAAATTGCCGGAATGTTTTTTCTCCGTCAAATGTGTTGCGGTTTGACCCGTTAGCTACATACGCAGCTCAAAAAATGAAATCATATCCAAACAATCAAACCGGGACACATTTTATGGGGTCTGTCATTTTTTAGGCTAAATTGCCGGAATTATTTTTTCTCCGTCAAATGTGTTGCAGTTTGACCCGTTAGCTACACAGACTTTATACGTAACTCAAAATGTGAAATCAAATCCAAAAAATCAAATCGGGACACTTTTTTTGGTGTCCGTCATTTTTTAGGCTAAATTGCCAGATTTTTTTTTCTCCGTCAAATGTGTTGCAGTATGACCGGCTAGCTACACAGACTTTATACGTAGCTCAAAATGTGAAATCATATCCAAAAAATCAAATCGGGACACATTTCATGATGTCCGCCATTTTTTAGGCTAAATTGCCGGAATGTTTTTTTCTCCGTCAAATGTGTTGCGGTTTGACCCGTTAGCTACACAGACTTGATACGCAGCTCAAAATGTGAAATCATGTCCAAATAATCAAATCAGGACACATTTTATGGTGTTTGTCATTTTTTAGGCTAAATTGTCGGATTTTTTTTCTCTCCGTCAAATGTGTTGCAGTATGACCGGCTAGCTACACAGACTTCATACGTAGCTCAAAATGTGAAATCATATCCAAAAAATCAAATTGGGACACATTTCAAGGTGTCCGCCATTTTTTAGGCTAAATTGCCGGAATGTTTTTTTCTCCGTCAAATGTGTTGCGGTTTGACCCGTTAGCTACACAGACTTTATACGCAGCTCAAAATGTGAAATCATGTCCAAAAAATCAAATCAGGACACATTTTATGGTGTCTGTCATTTTTTAGGCTTAATTGTCTGATTTTTTTTTCTCCGTCAAATGTGTTGCAGTTGACCGGCTAGCTACACAGACTTTATACGTAACTCAAAATGTGAAATCATATCCAAAAAATCAAATCGGGACACATTTCATGGTGTCCGCCATTTTTTAGGCTAAATTGCCGGAATGTTTTTTTCTCCGTCAAATGTGTTGCGATTTAACCTGTTAGCTACACAGACTTGATACGCAGCTCAAAATGTGAAATCATATCCAAAAAATCAAATCAGGATACATTTTATGGTGTCTGTCATTTTTTAGGCTAAATTGTATGATTTTTTTTTCTCCGTCAAATGTGTTGCAGTATGACCGGCTAGCTACACAGACTTTATACATAGCTCAAAATGTGAAATCATATCCAAAAAATCAAATCAGGACACATTTTATGGTGTCTGTCATTTTTTAGGCTAAATTGTCAGATTTTTTTCTTCTCCGTCAAATATGTTGCGGTTTGACCGGTTAGCTACACAGACTTCATACGTAGCTCAAAATGTGAAAAAAATCCCCAAAATTCAAATCGGTACACATTTTATGGTGTCCATTCATTTCTTTAGGCTAAATTGCTGGACATTTTTTTTCTGCGTCAAATGTGTTGCAGTTTGACCCGTCCCTTATGAAAATCGCAATCAATTCTGCAACCTTGCGCAAGGTTAAATTTGGAAAAATACAACCTTGCGCAACAAGTTTGGTTGTTCTGAGAAGGTTGCGCAACCTTGAAGCAATCATCCACAACCTTTGTGCAACCTTGCGACAAACTTGTGCAACCTTACGCAACCGTGCGACAACCTGTGACAAACTTGTGCAACCTTACGCAACCGTGCGACAACCTTGTGCAACCTGTTACCACCTTGCTGCAATCACATTTTGGTGATTGCATTTTCGTAAAGGGAATACAGTACACAGACTTTATAAGTAGCTCAAAATGTGAAATCATCCAAAAAATCACATCGGGACACATTTTATCATGGTATCCATCATTTTTTAGACTAAGTCGATATACCGGGGCCCATTTTGGGACCCGAGATTCCCAAAATGTCTCTAAACATTTGATTCTGGAATTATCCATCATTTCATTCATCAAAATAAAAATAATAAAAAATAATAATAAGCTTATTTAAAAAAAAATTGTCGGCTAAATCACGATTATTTAATGCACATTTAATGTGGAGATTCATTTGAAATTGATTTATTTTGTATTTAATCTGTGCATTATTTTTACTCTTTCGCTAAAATGTGATTCTTCGCCGGGTATTTTCATTTTTGTAACTGATGTAAGCTCTAGTTTCGATAGATTGGTACCAAATCTATAATTTGGGTATCGGGTGAAAGTACTATGTTGGAAGGGAATCATTTTTATGGCCCACTTGGTCCCACCGTCCATGGACTCACTCACATTTTTGGAGACTCAAACTTGTCCTTTTATGTTCTCTTTGGAATTCATGACATTGCTATGAAACTAAGAGCTAGCAAAAGTGGTTCAGAAAAGTCGCATTGGATCTTTTTATTTATGACTAGCAAGTAAACAACTGTGGTATTAATACAAAATCCTGAGAGTGGTATATACGTACTAGTCTCAGACAAAATCTTCGTCGGCCATCTTAAAAAACAATAATCACATTGGTAATTTTGTTTTTCTGTGTAAGCATGTAAGGCTACCGGATTGAATTTCATCCGAATAATAGATGCATATGGGTCAAGAAACAGGTGAGCACTCATTTTTTAAGTTAAACCTGTCCGATATGTCTGTGAAAAACCGAATTTAGACATTAATTATTATGTTAAAATTAGTCACATGATAGCCTTGTCTTTTTGGTATGGTTCCCCCTTATTCATTTGCCTGAAGAAGTACTGAAAAGGACTACGTGAGCTCATGGTATCAATGAACTCACGCCAGCCGATTTGCTTGAATTATAATTGACTATAACTATCCGCATTCATTAACGTAGGCAAATAACCTTATAAATAGCGTATAAATGACAACAAACACCAACATATTATGCCAGTGAGAAGAATGAGCGGAAAATGATTGATGAAATACAATAAATACAAACACAAACCACATTTTAATTCCATGTAATTCGGGGTCTACTTCTTTATGCGTAGAAACTATCGTAGGGGCGCATCACTGTACATCCTAACACATATACCTAAATGTGAAACAGAGAACGTGCCTTGGTTACGGCCCAAAAACATCTTAGTAACGCCTAATTCTGGACCTCAAAAATATGCTCATGCAGTAGGTATCAATATAATACACAACTTATCAAAATTTCCTTCAACCAACGTCCTTACTTTTCAAGATTCTTGTGCCACAAAAAATACGATAAAAAGCCACGATAAAAGGCAGTAACTGGTCCGTGATAACACAACACATACGGACAAAACCCCCTAAAAATGGCTACAAATGGAGATGATCAGAATCATGCTACCAAACACAGTATTCGAGACTTGTAGTCATCTCATAATGAATTATTATACTCCCATCATGCAATAATGTGAAATAACCACTGCTTGTTACAATATCTTGCAGTGCTACCTAATTAAGTGTCACTGCAAGATCTGAACCCTTTCCACGCGGCTATTATTTTTGCCATACAAAAAAACAGATTCTTCAGAAACCTTTCACAATTTCCAAAGTCTATCTCAATGGTTACTGAACCAATACTAGGCATGTTTGTACTTATTGTAATGCATTTCTCATGGTGATTCCAGAAATGGTGATGAAATTCAATAGTTTTGACATTTTTGAATCATTTTGTGCAATTTTGGAAAGTCGTCTGCAGACGCCTGCCGCGTGGAAAGTGTTAAGCATGGGTATCGGAAGATGGGAGTCCATAGTCACATCCAATCAAACAACATAATTTTGCACGCCACATAACCCCACTTAACTCTTGCACATTTAGTGCATAAAGTACAATGTATTGATACAATGTATCACTATTTATAACCCCATGTGGGCCTGGCGCCATGTTACTAATGTGTTTAAATGATGTACAGCTTGCTACTGGAAGATCTCAGTGGTAAAGTTGAAACAAAGGTGATAGCAAAAACCACAAAAACCTCCTTCCTTAAACTATGAAACTCTTTTTAGCGTAAGTCAGAAAATATACTCGTATAAGTCTTACACTGATCAACAACATTAACACATTTTAAAAATGTGTTAATGTTGTTGATCAGTGTAAGAGTTAAACGAGTTTATTTTCTGACTTAAGCTAAAAGAGTTTCATTTGATAAACAAAATAGTTTGAAGCTGATGTCAATATGGTAATTTCATGATAGTAATTAATGCAACATAGCAGTGAATTAGTACCTTTGTCATGTTACATAGTAAACTGCTCACAAAAAGTATCGAAACACTTAGAAATGATCCAATATATAACGGCTCGAAAGGATATGCATTAATCGAAGCAAAAAACCAAGTACATAATTTTGTTCTGCGTATTTTGACACCTCGATCGTTGAGATACGATGTTGCGGAGCGGAGTTATTGTCATTCAATGATCGTGGGTCCAGTTTCCAAAGTGACACTCATCCCTATTGAAAAGCACGAATCTGATCATTCTAAACAGTAAATGCAACCTCTTTCTATAGGATGATTGTCACTTTTGAAACTGGACCCACGACCATTGAAATGACAATAACTCTGCTCCGCAACATCGTATCTCATCGATCGAGGTTTCAAAATATGCAGAACAAAATTATGCACTTGGTTATTTGCTTCGATTAATGCATACCCTTTCAAGCCGTTATAAATTGGATAATTTCTAAGTGTTTCGATACTTTTTGTGAGCAGTGTATATTCTTTGTGTCTTGAGCAATTCTTAACTTGGAGCAATATCTCAAACAATGACTGAAGATGGAGCACTGTTAGCAGCATTAATTCCATACCTGTATGTGCATGATGCTTAAATTAAATAATGTGATCTGTACACTTGTGTTTTGGTCCCCAAATGGCATTATTTTTCCCGATAAATATCCACAATTTACTAAAATATTATATTTCTAACAATTCCATTATTTCTGTGTGTTTCAAAAGATGGGGTGATACCTCACTGCACTCCTCAATTGAAACATCCCTGCTAACAATTTTGTCATCATCACATATCTAGCAATTTCTTATTTTCAACACCCATAAAAAGAGACAATATTTTGCTGCACTGCACATTTATCACCTTGCTCAAAATGTACTCAATATCACATTTCTAACAGTTCCCTATTTTCAGCATTTCTTAACCGAAGAGGAGATATATTGCTGCACTGCACAGTCTGCACGGCACATTTTAATCTCGCTACACACTGCTTGTAGCCTGATAAACCAGTCACCTGTTAATGTTTGACCATAATAGTGAACCACATTGCCACATTGCATTATCAAGTCACTAGCATCCCGACGTAATCCGATAATGCACTACCCTATAATAGGATTGCATAGACCATATTTCAGATGAAGCATGATGTTGTAAAAATGGCTACCTTCGAAGTGTCTGCAATGTAACAATTCTAACCAAATTGAATGTGGCAGTTGAAAGAGGCCATTTACTTGCGTTTATAAGAATTGTTATCCTTCCCTTGATACACCAACATTGAGTGTCCAATTTGATTTTTGCATAAAGATGTTCATGACCTTTAAAACATGACATTACAATAGTATTCTAAGCCTAAGATGGTCAATAACGAGTTGACTTATTTCACGCATGGCATGGTCTTAACTGAATTGTATTTATGAGCAGAATTACTGGGCAGGTGATGCTAAAGTACCCGACCGGCTGGCAGGTAAAATTGTTCAAATTCATAGTATATGCGAGTTAAACTTGATGGTGGAATTTCTGTCGGGCAGGTATTTTTGTGAGTTACCTGCAGGCGTGTGTGGTCTAGTGGATAGATCGCAGGTCTCACAATACAAAGGTTGTGAGTTCGAGCCCCGCTACGGCCAACATGTTTGTATCCTTGGGAAAGGTACTTAGTCTCAATTGGCTCGTGGTTCAGAAGTCACGTAGAAATGGTGGTCTCGTGTATCCGAAGAGCAAAATCAGAGCATGTTAAAAGGTCACAGACTCCTTCGTAAAGAGCAGGGGATCATCTCGGTCTATGGCTGTACACACATCAGTCCTAGGTCACAGGGCAGGGGTTGCACAGTTAACACGTCCTGTGTGTTCAAGCCCCCTTCGCGTTTGATTCCACTAGGAATGAAAGTATTCAAGAGGAAGAAGGACTGGCTGGTTGAAAAAATCTGAAGTTCCAGCCCTGCATGTACATTGTACATGTATGTACACAAAACTCTAACAAATATAACCAACGGTATAATAAATGTCTTACAAATACACACACACTAGAAATCTCCATCAACATGATCAAAACAAAATACGGTTCATGCATGTGGATGCAGAATTTATTATCGTACAGAGACTGAAAACTCTCATGGGGCGTGGTATTTGTCCTCACAAGGATTTAGGGAATCACTCATCCCAATATCCTATCTCCTATTAGATTGCAGCAGGAAAGCACAATTGTGGGTCAAGTATACCAATGTAGGCACAAAGCACCAAATGTTATCACAGTATGCTGGGCTCAGTTCATCGACCCAGTGCTTATTAGGTGTAACATCAAGAATCTGTGTACACGATTCCTAGAATGTCATTGTGCCATTTTTGTTCAGATGGGAAATCTGGTGTGCCATTACCAATTACCACAACAAATGTTCTTCTGCCAATGTTCATTTCTCAACAGAAACATGCCTTTTGTATGAACTCATGTGTATGCACATTATACAAAGGTGGATTGTGCTCAGGTATGGAATTTTTGCCCTATACAGGTTTATGCTTCTCTATGAACTGTGCCTTGCAAGATGAGGATATTAAATACAAGCAGCTATGGCAACATTCAGACGGTAGATCTGGATGCCATTACCAATTACCACAACAAATGTTCTCCTGCCAATGTTCGTTTCTCAAAACAGAAACATGCCTTTTGTGTGAACTCTTCAGTGGGTAGCGCTTGTATTATATATATATATATATATATTAAGGCCACGAAAATAATGTATTGCATTGCCGTGCCCCCAACTCAAGTGCCCAAAATCTTGAAGTTGGGTGGGTCAGGGTGGACTTTCCTTATACCCAATTTTTTTGTTGCTGACAAATATTACTGTCAGACCATGGTTCATGACAAGACAAAATTTGTAAATGTCAATTTGACTAATGTTTCTAGTGTGATAATAGTTTACAAGCAATCTATTCAAGCAAACCTGTCCATTTCAAGCAGAGAATAGTAATATTTTGACAAATTGTGTACAATTTAAATCATAAAGATTTTTTTTTAAATAATAGCCACCCTAGTTTTTGAGATTTTAGGGTCGGTCGCCGAGGGCAACACAACTATTTCTTTTTGATTAATTTTGTGTAATTTTAAGGCTTAGAAAATGTTCTGAGAGCACACATAATAAACTCAAAATTGACTTCACCTGCAAGTCACCCAATGACCCCTGTTCCGACATCTAAGCAACGAATCAATGTGCATATACATCACCCTTTCGTACAGAACTTTCCTATTGCATGTATAATATGCACAATACTTTTGAATACAAACGCCAACCCCCACCCCCAATTATTTCTGCCATCACAACAAGATGAAATGATTTAAACATCTCTAGCTTTAAAATGCACTTTCGAAATTGGTTATAAATTAGTAAGAAAGCCCCCACAAAAGCCTATTATCTTGAAACTATATTATGAATACATTACATCCATCATATCTGCATTAAATGATTTAAACATCTCCTGTTTTTAAAGATGCCCTTTCTAATTGATAATAAATTATCTTTTTTTTATGAAAGCTAAGAATTGGTAGCTTTTCACTGAACTACATGCAGTCATCATGAAATCTAGGTTAAATTATTTGAAGATCTCATGTGAAAGCCTATGATTTAGTAAGCATATGACACCTAAAAGCAAGCAAAATAGTGTCACCTTTTCTATTCTTTGAGCTAAATATTGACAGCCATTATATCATGTGAGATAACAAATCATATTGAATAGAATGCTTAATAATTGATTCCGACTGGATACTCAGAGATATAAATGGTTATAAATTATTATTTGGAATCTAAAAGCTTACGCCTATGATGAATATATTATATAGTAGGTTATGACACCCGCCCCCATTTAAAGACAGCTATCTAGAACTTTAGGTCAGCTCTTTTGATCTTTGAGCTAGATACTTACAAACACCTTCAGATGAAATTATAAATCATTGCATGCTTGCATGATTGGATGTATAGAAATCTAATTTAAGGTGGCTCACTTGGCTACGGTGATCGACCGGCATTGATTTGCTTCAAAATAGCAGAGGATATTGATGAGAAAAGAAAATATACCTTGGTTTCAGTGGCGTACCCAGCTTTTGGAAATTGGGGGCCACAACATAGTTGTACCGATGAAAGGCATGATGTACCGACAAAAAAATTTTTTACAGAATCAAAAAGAAATCGTAAAAGTTGCCCAATTTTTTCTCCGTCAGCAGCTGAAATCTTGATAAGTGAGGGGGGAGGGGGGTAGGAGTGACGTTGTCCTCAAAATCGGCAGAAAAAAACTCATGGTCAAAATCAGAAATGTACCGACGGAGGCTCGTGTGTACCGACGGGGTTATTTCAGGGGGGCCACCGGGCCCCCCGAGCCCCCTTCTGGGTACCGGTACGCCACTGCTTGGTTTTCGTTATATGTGGTCATTTAAACTAAACCATCATAACTTCAAAACTATCCACTCGATTTTTATGAATAAGGTATCAAACTACGGATAAGAAATGTGCTCATTGAATGTACATCCAAGATTTATAGCACCAATTATTATTATTACTGGTCTGGAACTTTTTGTGTTATAATGGATTAGCTGCCATCTTGTCGGGAATAACTGTGTTTAAGGATTTTCAGAAATAAGACACCTGTTTTATGATATGCAGGCCATTTGGTAACACAGTTCATGCAATTAATTAAACGTCATGGCACCGATTCAACTGAATGAAGAATAGGCCGGGTGTGATTCCCCTTTGTAGTCCGTTGCGCATGGCTACATGGATAACCCTCTATTACATTTGTTTTTGGAGGTTTTTTTTAGAACACTACAATAATTTATATACATGTACAATATACTTTAATAATAATAATAATAACAGGCATTTATATAGCGCCTTACATCGAAAGGATCACAAAGCGCTTAACAAAATAACAATAGCATACATGTATACAAAATATGAATGCACATAGAAAAACACAGGAGTAGCCATCAAATGATGGCTATAATATAGAATGTTATACAGTATACAGCAATACACTAATCAAGAATAATGCAAATACAGTACATGAATATTGCACACACAAAAATAACTAAATATCCTGGTTAAAAAGATGAGTTTTCAAAGACGATTTAAAAGTTCCGACCGTCTTAGAGTTACGGATATGTAAGGGGAGATTGTTCCAGAGTTTTGGTCCAGCAATACAGAAAGCCCTGTCCCCGTATGTTGCAGTGGCACTTTTAGGGACTACAAGGAGTTTACGGCTACCAGAGCGGAGATTAGCAGACGGACAGTAAGGGGTAAGAAGCTCCTTGATATAGTCGGGTGCAGAGTTGTTAAGTGCTTTATATACAACTAGAACAATTTTAAAAATAATGCGTTTCTTAATTGTAAGCCAGTGTAGATCGATGAGGACCTGGGTGATATGCGTGCATTTATTGACACCAGTCACAAGTCTCGCAGCTGAGTTTTGAACTCGCTGTAGTTTGGATATGAGTTTGTCAGGGAGTCCGTAGAGTAGACAGTTACAATAGTCCAGCCGTGATGTAACAAAAGCATGGACAAGCCTTTCTGTTGATGCATGGTCAAGGTATTTGCGGACCTGTCCGATGGCACGTAGGGCGTAAGTGGCATTCTGACATACTCTGTTGACATGAGAAGTCATTGTTAGGTGACGGTCAAAGATGACTCCAAGGTTGCGCACTTTTTCGGAGGGCGAAATGTCGGAATCCCCGACGGTGACCGCATCAACCGGAGTGGTTGAAATAAATCGAGAGGTGATATGAATGACCTCTGTTTTCTGGTCATTTAGTTTGAGTTTGTTGGCCAGCATCCAGCTTTTGACGTCCGAAAGGCAATGCTCTAGTCGCTCAAGCTTTTCAGCCCTATCAGATGCATCAAACGAACAGTACAGCTGTGTGTCATCAGCGAAAGATAAAACGTTTATTCCGTGGTCTGATATCACGTCTTCAAGTGGAGCACTGTACATACTGAAATTTATAGGACCTGAAGTCATTGGTCATAAAGCCAAGAAAGAAAAAAAGATCTGTCTCACATACCCGTGCGCATAAGTATGTGGAGTCACTTTTGCTACATAACCATATGCGATGAGCAAATTTTTAAAAAAAATTTAAGTTGTCTCAAACCAAAAAATGTAGGCCAAAAAAAACAATTAAAAAAAAGAATTTCTGCATTAAGCATCTTGGATCTTGGATGGTGTAAACCTCCAAATACTCGTACAGAGTTTTGACTGGAGGTGCGACGTGGGGGGGGGGGGGTTAATTGGTGGAACGGAGAGGGCGGGAAAGGGCAGTTCTAAACTTGGACGGGTCAGTGTTTTCAACCATTTCGGGTGAGAGTTTGTTCCAGTCTTTGATGGTCCTCATGAAGAATGAGTTGGCGTATGTGTCTGTTCTTGGATGCTTTTGTTGGAATTGCTGCGTGTGGCCTCGTCTGTTTCTTGATGTCTTCGGTGTGGTGTAGTCTTCGTGATTTATGTCTATCTGCCCGTTGATCATCTTATGAAGGCAGGCGAGTCTGTGGTTTTTGCGTCTGTCTTTAAGTGGAGACCATTTGAGTGTGTCTAGGACTTTGGTGATGCTTGTGTCTTCCCCATAGGTGTTTGTGACGAATCTTGCTGCGCGCCGTTGGACTTTTTCAATGTCTTCAATGTTCTTTTTGGTATGAGGATCCCATGCAGCAGTGGCGTAGTCCAGGTGTGGGCGTACAAGGGTGTGGTACAACTTCTCTTTGATTGAGGGGGTGGTATGATAGAAGTTGCGTTTGACAAAGTTGAGCACTCGCGTTGCCTTTGCAGTTGCATTCTCAGTCTGACGATTCCATCGGAGATCTCTCTGCAGGTAGATACCGAGGTACTTTGTGTGGTTCGTCTTAGCATAGCTATTTTGTCTATAATTCTTTTTTAAAACCACATATTACATAGCTTTTTCCCCAAATGTAAGACAGACCTCTTTTTTTGTTGCCTAATGACAGAAATGACAAAAATACAGCAATTCTTACCTATATGTGCACTATGCGTAATCTTTCCAAAACGCTTACAAGTTACAGAGCGTATATAACTTAGTTTTGCTATCCTCAGAAGTTGTGGGTATCCTTTTGGAAAAGGCTTGTTGTTAGAAGAAGGATACTATTTTACCGTATCGCTCAGTCTTGTTGTTCTGGGTGTCTTACATCTTTAGGACGACTGTGTAAGGAAATAAAAGAGAACAATAGGTTATAAATAGCGTACATGTAGTGTTACACAAAATGACTCAAAAGGACTAGGCTTAAAATATGGGATACATGGAACACAATTGACACATGTTATGCCCTAAAAAATCACACCGAGGGCTCAGAAAGAAACAAAGGGCCTTATCTCCATTTTGACCATTTTGAGAAAAAGACAATTGAAGATTTTTAAACACATTGGGGAGATGGAGATGAGGCCTTGTGATATTGGCTATAACTTTGAAAGGGGTTGGTTGTGTTAAGGCTGTGTGTTACTGGAAAGAGAATTTCTTTCTGAAAATGTTGATACCAAAATCTCATTTTTGAAAAAATGGAGATGAGGCCTTGTGTTTCTGAGCCCTTGACATACTATATCAAGCGTAATAAATGGTGGGCACTCTTTAAAATCCTAATTAACTTCAATTTTTGATTAAATTAGACTAATAATATTACATGTATAATTAATGGCAATTTTCTGGTGGAACCAAGAAATTCAAATGCACTGTAAATTTATGCAAATAAGCACCAGGCTTTAACAAACTGAGCAAGTAGCAAGTGCGTCCATCCCCACACACCCTGTCGGAGGAACACTTGTTACCTCATTCAAAAACGCTGTTGGACACTTATGTATTCTAATTCTATGTATAAAGAGAACCTCGTCTTCCATCCTTCCATCCACCCATTCGTCCCTATTTCATTTCCGTAATTATCTTACACCTTGTATATACTAGCCGGGAGAGCTCTAAATTAATTAAGAAAATGGGTTAACACTTATAAGAAGCACCAATCCTATTAGGAGCTCTGTATTAAAGTCCGTCCGCCTGGAAACTACACTTTTTCCCTCAGGCTGATGTGATAAACACTTCTTGTACTTGTTAAAGTCTCTCCGATAAAAAAAATGTGTGACTGTCATCTATTTTCGATGGATTGATATTTCATGATCTGGTAACTATGATTGGGATATTGAGACTTGGCATGAAGAGACTGGAATTAGGCCAAAAGAAACATTGAGAAAATGGTTCTGCATCAGATCTTGTGGGAAACAATTATTAACTTTGCTGGCTTTGTAATCTATCCAGTTTTCCCATACTCTCTTGTGATACAATTTTTTTCTTCTTCACACTTTGATACAACAACAAAAATCTTCACACTTTGAGAGATATCTGAGCATTGTCCTAAACAAACATGTATATTGTATACCAATTGAAAAGACTATCATCTTCACTACACATCATTTGGTTATGGTTTGTCAGAGACAGATATGTGTGTGTACATGTAGAATTTTACCCCTGAAACAGATGTTTCAACTTGAGATTCCAGTTTCTTACTAAGAAATAGAGGTTATCTTTGTAGCTACGCGCAACGGACTACAAAGGGGAATCGCACCCGGCCTAATCTACATTTAATTGAATCGGTGCACGATGACCGCTTCATTGCATGAACCATGGTCTTCTTTCTGAAAAATCTTGAACACGGTTATCATTCCTGACAAGATAGCAGCTAATTCAATACACAGATAACATCCATATATCTTTTGCTTTGCGACCGCCGATCACATGGTCAATGGTCATCATAACAAACATTACACACCTATCTTACGAAAAATTGTGAAAAATGTTATCCTGAAAAAAAAACTTTTAAAAAATAAAACCTGGCGGCAAATGATGACACACTCCTGGATGACAGCGGCACAACTCCTAAGATGTCCGCGGAACTGATCTTATAATTTTACGCACCAATGGATAATAAATAATCAACGAGCGAGGGAGCCCACTATTTGATATTATTATTGGATGTTATAGTTACATTCCATTAAACATGTCAACATACCACACAAGATGAAATTAATTGATATCTTTCGAGTTTAGTGCAACGTAATTTGCTAAAATCAACCTAAGTGGACATCCATTTATGACATAAAACTATAGTAGTAGCAAATAGCATTATAAAGTAAATCCCATTATAATTTGCATAAGTTTAAGACAGAGGACGAGATCAATTTAATCTTCATTGTTCCACAATTTTTGTCTGCACAAAAGTGATTTAGCATATTAACGCCTTTCTAAAGTGCTATGGTAGAAACTAGTAATATGTAGGTTCATATTCAATTTCCCCACAACACAGTCATGTCCTTAAATTCCACTTGAACCCAAAACAAAACAAAATACAAGAACTTTCTTTTGCACTTTGTGCCCAACAAAACCTGTGAATCGCAAAATACTGCATTGAAAGATTTGCACTTCTTAGGCCAAATAAAAAAACAAGTTTGTCTCAGAGCGTGCATGTAGCTTTTAAAATTTGCATTTCAGCGCATAACTTTTGTCCCCATTTTTGTCTTGAACTTCTGAAAATGATGCTTCTTCAAAATGTTAAATTCACATTGTGAAGTACCATTAACAGCTTCATTTGCTTGCTTGGTAAAATTGCCACATAAAAATAAAAGTTAAATACAGTTCAGACAAAGTGTGATTTGTTTCTACTATCTTCTTCTTCTTCTTCTTCGGCCTCCGTCAGATATGACGATTGGCTGCCATACGATCACATCTTTGGATCATCTTTCTCCAAGCTACTCTGTCTTGTGCCAGACGCTTGGCCTTAATAAGACTCATACCAGTCCATTCCTTGATGTTGTCAAACCATTGTTTCCATAGTTTCTACTATGGTACTGTTAAAATATACATTTCACAGAGCCTGTATCATGTTTAAAAAAAAGATACCTCATTTTGCATAGCATTATTTACTAAACAAAACCAAAAAACATAGAAATAATAGGCGTATACGACGGGTATTACAAGTAAAAATTACGAGTAAAAACCAAAAAAAAAGAATTTCAGGTTTCTTCGGAGACAAACTTGTTTTGGTTTTTTGGCCTTGACTAGAAATTATGCATGCACACATACATGTGCTGAGTATTGGAGTACAGTAACAAGAACTTGAATTTTGAAACATGACAACATAATACCTATATTGAATTAGGGATGACATTTTCAAATGTCAACTTTATCAGATAATACATAATACTCTAAATCCTTTTTAGTTTGCGAAACTCAATGACTATAAATTATTACTAGCACGCATCGCATGCACCGACTGTGCTCACTTTATACACGCACGGTTTGTTTTTACTAGGGCACAGACTATTGAATCGATTCCATACCATTGATCAAAAGTGACGGTGCAATTGAGAATAGTCTGCAGTAAGTCTACCTGAACATATCAAAATCACGATCAAAATACACTAACCCAATGAAGTAATGCATTCTTCAAGAAAAACGGAGCATAGAATTACTTTATCATAGAGAACTATTTGGAGGCTTTTGGTTTTGTTTGAAAGATGTGAATACCCGTTGTATATTCCCTACCACACATTGTCAATGGGGACTTTTAAAGAATGATGCATACCCCCACGGTGAACCATCATCACAATTGAGTGTATTCTATCTATGGTTAATAAGGTTTAAAATGTCATGAATATTTACTATCTTTCTGGCGGTAAATATTCTTGTAAAATATTGAAAATTTTAGGATGGATATATATAATGTACTGCAATGCAACCTTAAAATGCATCTATAATTCTTTTATTCCAATAATATGACTACAGACTTAGTGAGTACTGAATACTATCCGAGTCCATGCACAGGGAACTGACTGCTCCTAATTGGAGATCTGCAATCAATTTTTTTTTAAACCAACATCTTCCAAGATAAGATAAGCTGATCTCATTTTTAAATGGGGGCCTGTACAAATTCATGAAATTTCAAAGAATTATGAACCAATAAAACTACACATTGGGTATAACCATATATCCTATGGTTTATCTCAAATCCCTAACAGATCTCCTTCAGAACATGTCATGTACAATGTATTACTATTCACTTTAAGCACAATCAAATCTATTAATGTAATTGTAATGATATAAGGATTTTGCATGTATGCATGCCAAGCATCTTATTATAGGCCCCAAGCTAGAATACCTGTAATAGGCGTGCCTATGAATATCGCAAGTGCAATTTACACTGGCTTGTTTATGTTGTTCTATATCCCGAAAAGCGAAAGCGAGACATTGTGTCAACAATATCGCATCAAGCACGCACACCCTAGAAGTTCAAAAGTGTGGGCAGATATTTATTTGATGAAGTGAAAATGTAGATCATCGATACGCTTAACATTGCTATAGGTGATTGATCTTGCCAGATCACGAACAGGTATTATAGCATACATGTAGTGTCTATCCCTCATTTGAGAACTAGATCTTATTATTATGGCTCACACTGTGTCGGTGAGGATTGCTTTCCAACTAAAATAAACACAAGTAATGACATCCTTAGTTGAGATACATGTGATACAATTTCCACACAAGTGTAGGATTTAAACATTCTTGTAATGTTAAGTTGCAAACTTGATGAGTAACTGAACTTGAATGAAAGGGATAATACCGGATGTTAGCCATTTGCAGGGTAGTGGCATGTGAGTGCAAATAGATCCTCAGATTTCAAAGAAATATTTGAATCACTTGAAAGTCTTTTACTCATTGATTTGATTGATTATTGATATAAGACAATATCAGAAATGGAATTGAGATTGTCCTGATATTTATCTAATAAAACAGAATTTGTTCTTGAATATCGCTTACGCCAAAAGTAGATGACCAAATGACCAGACAGAGGTGGCAAGTCCATTCAGACTTGAAGAGAGAAAGAGAGAGAGATGCTATAAGGACCCAATACTGACTGACACAAAGGAAAGAAGCGACCACAAATAAGGCTTTCTTCTGATGCATTTTAGACAACAATTAAGGCCCTTAACCTATATACCATAATCAAATTCTCCCCAATAACTGATAGCACTGTTGTTACGCACAATCTGCAGGAGAATAAATGCACAACCATGAATAACATATCAGCATTTAATATACATAAAAATTCAAAGTATAGACCTTCCAGAAAAGGAGCCCTTCATGGAACACTTACCTTCAATCCAATAGCTATATCATCCAATTTATATCAAATCCCGCACATGAAACACTGATAAGAACATTTAACAGCAAGTGATGACAGCGACGTTGCTACAAGCCTATAATATATCCGTGTATCACAAATGTCCCCAGCTTTCAGCCTGTGCTATAAACACCACACTTGCGTCTCTCCCCCTCACTGTCTCTCCCCCTCACTGAGTGTGACTGGATGAGTAATACAATAGCACAATGAGATGGTTTTGTATTGCAGGATATGTTGTCGGTCTGAGGCAAAATAGTGTTTCGAGCACAGGAACCCATTCAAAACGGTGTGAAAATGTTACACAGCTACGTACAAGTCCCCTAACTATGGGGTGAACATATCAAAGCGATAGAAATCACATTTGTAATCATGTTCGAAGATAAATACAAATCCAAAAGCGGGGCTTATATGCCAATCGATGGTGCCACCTCCTTCCTCTCACAAACACTTTCAAGACCTTGTTATATCACCAATGGTGCTATGCAGATACCCTAGACACAATGCGAATGCAAATGCAGTAAGAAATGCAGCCTGCCTCGATAAAAGTACGGAGAACAGTGAAACGAGAGAGAGAGAGAGGGCACTGTTGATGAACACGCTCATAACTGACGTATCAGCTGCAGCTCCCTCGTCTGCGACTTTCGCTTTAACCAAAATCTTAGGAGTATCCAACAAAACAAATGCATAACTTTAGGGTATAGCCCTAGAGTTGTCTCTCAAGCAAGGGTGCTCCGAGCTAAACTTGACTTCCAGATCTCCCTGAAAAAAGTATAGTGACCTTCTGGGTATCGAAGTGTGACCACATGGCATAAAAGGCAATTCCCAATGTATTGTCGATGTTATCCTATTATCTGCATGACTAACTTGCCAAAACATTCAACTACCCTGAGTACGGGGATTTGACAAGTTCTGTCAACTTGTTCAGTCAAAAACCAAAACAGAAACTTGGACCTTGTTATTATTATAACGTTTTGTCAATGCTAAAGTTTGTATGGGGAATAATAATTGATCTTGGTTTTACGATTTGTATTGCTTGCTTTGTAAATAGGTAGTAATTGGGGTTTGAGCCAGACACCACTGTTAACTAGGAGCTACCATAAGTGCCTCTCTAGAGGCCACTCCCAGGGCATAGCCAGAAGGGGGACAGGCTGGCCCCAGCAAGTGTCTTCTGCTCCAGCAATTTACTCCCGATCTGTCCACTGTGACAAGTGGTCTGTCAGCAGTGAAAAGATGTGAATAAGAGAAAAAAGGGCAAATACTGACTCCATTAAGAATCAAGCAGATGTGATTGAAAATGAGTGGGGGGGGAAACAAGCTGTATTGGCGCCAGAAGTGAGTCCGGGTCCCTTTGAGTGAAGTCTTGCTCCTACAGAGTCAGCTTCAAAAACCTTAAGATTTTCTTCCGCATATGATACCCGGGGGGGGGGGGGGGGGGGGGGGGGCCTGACATTGGAAAGGGGTATATGTATGTGCTGCCCTGAAGACCCCCTTTTCACCCTCTCCTGCTAGCTTTTAAGACCCCCCTTTTAAGCCTGCACCACTTCTTAACCCCTATTTTATTGCAAATTCAAAAATTGCGAAAATTAGCGTTCTTACTAATCAAATTTGAAAAACAAACCAGTTCTTAAGACCTACTTCTTCGAGAAAATTAGTTCTTAAGACGGTATCTTTTGTCATAGAATTCTCTCAATTCAGTTCGAAGCCCCCCTTTTTGAGACACTGGACGGCACACCCCTACCACCCTCCCCCTGATCGCGTCACTGGGGAAGTGCACACTACCAGCATCGAGCAGAGTAGTATTTTGTAGCTTCATTCATCTTTAAATCATCCAACAAAAACAATTTCAATTTCCCAAGGATTATGCACATGCATTTGCTTCCCACAAAGGCAAATTAATGTGCGAAATACGTTTGAATTAACATTTCAAACGGTTCAAATGGGTTGTAAAAAATGCCCAAATTAGGTTGTCCCCAAATTGACATTTATGAATGTAGGTTAAATAGTAGAGCATTTATTGTTCTTTTATTGTTCTTGCCCAAATACCATATACCAGTACGTTTTTGTTTTATTGTGTTCCAAAAATCAATGAACTACCCCTGGCCGAGCTAAAAATGCCATGATTTGTGTTTTATCGACGCTTCAAAATACAAATTTTCCAGTCAATAACCTCTACATAAATGGCCATCACTCAAGTTGTCTACAAAACAGGATACCTCTTTTTTGCTTGTTGACAGTTAATTTTGAACGGTAATCATAAACTGGTGCCACCATAAAGTGTTCTTTTGATTTTTGAAAATAGCCGGTTAAAACCGATAGGCCTACCCTATTCATGTACACACCGTGTGAAACTATCCCACATGGGTTGCACATATATTGTATCCAACAATTGTTTTTCATAGTAGCACGACGGGGGATTATTTGATCAAAGTCGCACAAAGAAGTAGTGAAAATATCGGTCAAAACAGGAGGAGAAATATTAATAAAACATTCACTCTGCACACAGACAATACAAGATAAAAAATACAGAAATCCTAATCCAATATGCTTCATGTGAAATTGTGATTCGAGCTTAAAACTTGATGGGATTTATTGGCACTTCTTTATTTGTACAATTACTTTGTTTATAAATGTTCAACCAAATTTATTTAAGGCCTATACTTCAATATACCACTATTGAACACAAATTATGATACAAAATTTGGAAAAGGACTGTTTCATTGTAGAAAGCCCCTACAAAGGTTTACCTTGTTTTACTATAGCAACGCTATTATTTGCTGTTTTAGCTTTAAAAAAATACTTCACTGGCATATTTTAGGTATTTGAGCTTCAAAACCGATGCGATTGATACTATTTCATTATACAAGGCCCTTTAAAATTCTACAATCTACAGTCTATGCTTTGTTCCACAAAAGTTGCCATATCATTTGCTCTTGTTCTCACTACTTTTCACTACCGTGGCATTTATGAAATATTTTGAGCTTCAAAATCAATATATCATGGTGACAGCCCTTTCCGTTATTCTCATGTATCCATAGAAACAAAATGTCGTCTTTATGAAGACGGATTGATTTTCGAAAGTGTATCACATCTATAGGCAAAATTGCATGGCAAAGTGCAAAGTACAAACTCATTGAAGAGATATGGAAATCATTACAAAATAGAGCATCTAGCTATTCAATTCACTTCAAGGTGTAATAATGGAAGTGTTTTCATTTTTATCCAGGCCTGTAAAGCATTTTCCGGGCCATTTTGGACTAAAATATGTCCTAACCCCCCCCCCCCCCCCCCTCCCCATGTACATTTTCCAAAAAATAGCCCCCCCCCCCCCCCCCCCCCTAAACAAATCCTGCTTTTACAAGCCTGTTTTTATCCAAGGTGGATAAATAAGTCACATATCACCAGTTGGTAATTACAATTTGTCGATTTGATTAGGTGTGAAAATGGAACTTAAATTGATTTCAATCTCCTTGTATGTATAATAGAAAATGGCTTCAATACAGGTGTAAAAATGAATAAGACTTTCCAAGGTCATTATTTATATTGAAACTATTTCGATTAAACCATGACATGCTATCTTTTGTAGCATATTATATTAGTAATAATTGCTTAGGCCTTCTGCAGATGTATTGGTTATTTTATTTTATTATGACTACCTTTTGTAGATAGCAACATCTTAAATGTGTTATAATCTCTTGCTGTAAATTAATTGGACTAATTGACCAAGTGATTAATTTTACTTTCTTCAGTAGACGACAATATTATAGATGTGATAATTGTTTACTGTAAATTAATTGGATTATTTTATTTTATGGTTGCTATCTTCAGTAGATAGCAACATTGTCAATGTGACATAATTGTTTGCTGCAGGTTATTTTATGAACTAGTTACTATCTTCAGTAGATAGCAATAAGTAATATTTGATATTATTGTTTAGGCTACTGTAGATAATTAGGTATTTTACTATCTTTAATTTTTTTAAGTTCCTATCTTCAGTAGACAGAAAGATAATTCTAAATTTGATGTAATTGTATATTGGAATTCAATAGTTGCTATTTTCTATCGTCGTACCGTCGATTTCCCATAGATAGCAATATAACAAATTAATATGATAGAGCTAAAATGCACTGTAATTTATAAATGAATTGGATAGTGTAAAGTGGAAATTTATTTAATTGGTGGTTTCGCAATAAAATCAGCAATCGCAAAAATAAAAAAACATTTTTTTTTCAAAATATGCAAAGCGCAAAAAATTACATGCACAAACATTTCCACGTTTACTGTATTCTATTTAAGTAGATAGCAATGTTTTAATTTTGATATAGTTGTTTACCCTACAAGTATGAGAAACTAGTCCCACTGGAAGGGAGGAAAGGAGGAAAGGGGATGTGTTTACCATAGTCAGTTGGTATCTTCAGTAGATAGCATAATATAACAAATCTTATAGAATTATTTACTGTTAATGGATTGGATTATTTAGTAATTAGTTGCTATCATCAGTTGATATCATTATTATCAAATTTACCTTAGTTGGTTTACATAATAATATTGTATTAAAATAATTGGTGCTATCTTCAGTAGATAGCAACTGTCTATGACAGTTGCCTAAAGTACTGTGACACTCCAGATTACAATTGCCAATAAAATAACAACAAAATAATTTGTTGACTGAAATCTTCTATTGTACATATGTATTGTCATAAATGAACAGTTTATATTGAAATAAAGCGAATGCGGCATTTAATATGACTAAAATGGTTTCAATGATCTGCCAGGCTAGGCCAATTTTGTTGCACTGATCAAGATAACAATGGTGCACATTGTAGTTGGAGATTTGGATAATGTGATAGCTTTCGTAGGAAATTTTTTTGATGAATGCTATCTTGATGATGATAGAACAAATGAGACTCTATAAACCTTGAACTTCAGACCTACTTAGTAAATAAACAATATAGCTGTTGCACTTTGTGCAGTTTACGTACTCTTCTATCTATCAACTGCCTGCTACCAAGTCAAGCATTTTGTTTACAAATAACTTGTAATTGGTATTCTGAATATTAAAATGATAAATGTTTGGCAATATTTTGTCAAGGAAATCAGGTTATATTAATTTGAAAAAATATGACAAAATCAGGATGCAAAATCTACCGTTTGGTGCACTTTAATTACAATATCAGGACACATTCTTTCTCTTGAATTGATTATCCAAAATGATGTGCACAACAATCCCACATTTAAAGGCATATTATGTGATATTTTCCAGAGAGCGCTCTCTGTTCATGATTTTTTTTTAGAAAGTAGATTTTCTTGCAGATTTCCATTTCTGATCATAAATCGTACATACATTCCAAGTTACAGAGCGATACGATTCCTAATTACCTCAAAATCATGGTTTTAGAGTGAATTTAGAGTGAAAATATAAACTGTCGTGTTTCCCGACAGTTTTATTTCACTCTAAAACCATGATTTTGAAGTAATTAAGGATCGTATCGCCCTGTAACTTGGAATGTATGTACGATTTATGATCAGAAATGTAAATCTGCAAGAAAATCTGCTTTCAATTTTTTTTCGATGTTGAGGGTGTTCCCTGGAAAGATCACATAATATGCCTTTAATCAATTACTTTAAAGTCCCAAATAATGTTGTGTTATTTATATAACAATTTGCCATCGCTGACAATGAAATAGAGATGATATCACCAGATAGGACTACAATGAATAATCACAGAACAATTATCTCACAATATATGCGACTAAGTGTACTTTTTCTCTCTATACAAGCAGCTTATAAAAGAATTGCATTGACATGGCCTGTGGCGTCAAAAGTGCAGTCAGCCAATCCCTTTGACGGTTTAATTGGTGAGGTCGCTGATATACCATACCAACTCTTCCATGTCTATAGATCCGCACTCTATCATATCGCTATGGAGTGGATCCAATGCCTTTGTTTTATGCCTGGTGATCTGCGGGGCCGGGCATGACGGTACTTGGATTATACAAATGAGTTGTCAGCATTACATGGTTCATTTCATTTGTGATTAGTCATCACAGTTATTGGTATTTTATTACATTATCAAAGCTACAGATACAGAGACAAAGTGAAATGGATTGTCAGCCTATGACTGACATTTCATGATGTGTATCATTACACTGTGAATTAATCGGGGAGACCGTTAGTCAACACTTTACAAGGGTTTGAAGCTGACCAAAAAAGGAAGCGAGAGGGGTTGCTAAACATGTTTTTTCTTATTTTGCCTCATAAAAATTAATCAAATATATAAATTAGTCTTCATGCTTAAAGGTAGATGACCCGATCACATTTTCGTAACACAGAATTATTTCAAACATACGGAGATTTTCATATCATATGAAAGCTCGTATTTTTCTCATCATCATACTGAAATTTGACGGCCTAAATCTGTATAATTACGGAGAAATCGATGAAATAACGTCGAATTACCGCGAATGGTGGTAACCACCGATATAGTTTGTGTACTTCTCAATGGGTACAGTTCACAGCATATTGTGCGTCTAAAATAAGAACCATTAGAGCTATGCAACTCAAACTTTGGAACACGACTTTTTTAAGGATGACCTTTCATGTAGAATAGAAAACTTCAAGTTGAAAATCGGAACATGATCGGGTCATCTACCTTTAAGTGGTGAAATATCCTTTTGCTATTTCGGATTTACTTGTTGAAATTGAGTATTGACATAAACAGATTCCCTCAAAGTCCTTCTAGTTGAAATAAGAATCGTCATGTTATACATGTACTATAGTGTAACATACTCTACCATTGTAATCGCTCACCGGTGCACCATATGTGTACGTATGCATCCGTAATTCTCCATAAGTCTCCATTGAACATAATATATGTGACAGTACAAACTACAAAGTAATCCTAACTCACTATAATGTTATCTTAGCTTTCCTTTCACAGGCATTCTTTACACAAACCACATAGTATGCAGTTGATGACTTCTTAAAATAAAGGTTCTCTCTATGGACTACTATACCTGAAGAAACAATACAACCGACACCATATACTTTAATAACACATCCTCTAATTAAATAAAACCAAAGCTTTCTCTCATGATTAAATAAACTGATGTTAAATTCAACACCAATCTTAAGGCAAACCAATAAGGCTCCATGTCTCTGTTAGTTTAACTTGCCACCGAATACCAGTCAATTATAAAACAGTATATCAGTCAGTCCAACCCAAAAATGCTAAAGGCTAGCAGATTCGGGAGCCATGCAGGCTTTCTTCCCTACAATGGTACATTATAATTGTTAACCATTTTAGCTGTAAGCAACCTCAAAATGTAAATATCAATTAGATTGATTTTGGTTACCAATGCAGAGGGGAAGACAATAGACTGCAAGTTCATTCACATTCTGGAGAATATTTTGATATGATGTTTGTATAAAATACCAACGCAGAGGTCATGCCAAGTCAAATGAGTTATTAGATTTGTGCATAAATGTGATCACCACACCCTGCACAAAATGTGAAACCAGGGGAATTGGGGAAGGGGGAAACTAACTAAAAGAGGGATTTCCCCCTTTGACCAAGGCATGCCTTGCTTTGACCAATGACCAGCCTCCCCTTTATACGACTAGGTTTCTGTATGTATGTGATAAAATGATCTCGACATCGACCCAAAATGGGTCAAAACACCAAGCTGGCAACAATAAAGTGGGCCAAGTGGCCACTATCTACAAACTTTTACATTTTTCAAGAAATGCCATTTGCAAACCCTTTATACGACTAGGTTTGAGGGGCAGTACATGTATACTCCAAGTCTAGCTCTTGGGAAATGACTAACAGATTGTTGTATTGAATTATTCCACTGCCCCTTCCCTAGACCATTTATAGATCAACTTGTAAATAACTTCATACATAATCAGCGTATGGACAAAACCCCGGGGATAAAATGCATATCAAATATGGAGTGTAAGCTTTCTTTCCTTTGTGTCAAAAGCAGAAAAGAGATTGGAGGATATAAATATTTTAATAGTTTGCAAAATTAAGAACATAATATAATGCTGAATAGAAATGGGGGATCAAGACGGCTATAGTCTTGATCAAACGATCAAATCTCTAGAAATCAAAATAAAAGAGCTAGGCATTGAGCATTTACAAATGTATGCATCTTGCAGCTGCTGAATCCGATGTACAAACTCTAGTCTTGATACAAATCTTGCTCAAGTAGTTTTACTTTATTTCATTTATTTCAAGTCTAACATCATTCTCAAGGATGTGTTGCATCTCTGGTTGAACCTAATAGAATATAGTGTGTCCCGGAACGACTACATGTATGTAAAAACAACATTGCAGTCCAAGTCTGATGATGTCTGCAATACAACAGGGATTTTTAAAATTCAAAATTCCTAGGAAAGCTAAATAGATGTTAGAATCATAAGCACTTTGATCAATAACAATTCATAGCTAAATAGGTACAACTTTCCTTTTATTCTGGGACAGCCTGTATGTAGGTGTGTAAGCTTTCCATTTGGTCAAAAGCAAAAAAGATTACATCTATGCTTAAAAAAATTGTGGGGGTCATAGTATCCAACCTGGAGAGAAAAAAAATTGAGAATATTTTGCTTACATGTACTAGTATTTCGTCACTGATGATGTAGATGTGAAGGCTCTCTTGTATGTAAAAACCTGAAAAGAGTGTGGTACATTTTGTAACTAATGAAGAATATAACTGGGGATCATGGTAAAGGCAATGAGAATATTTGCTTTTAATTACTGCATCTCTGCCTATGTAGCCACTAGCCAGTGACATTCAAAAGTACTTCTTTATGAATGTACCCAATGTAGCCACGTCCCTGCTTCCCGCTAGCATAATATCCAATACCTTGAAACATGAAATGGAAATTTAATAAAGAGTTCCTTTCCTCCGGCATTCATCCACACCTACTATCCCCACCAATGAACATGATTTAAACGTAGACACACTATATACATTTAATAAATTGAGCCTGGCAATCAATACCAAGATCAACCAGATGAAATGGCCTCTAAGTATAATATCATAATCATATTTGATCATATTTATGATGGTATAAAAATGACTCATCAAAACCATTAAAAATTATCACACATGTGTTGGTCTGAAGCCGATTACAATCCATTATTGAGATGAGGAAGGATGCATGATCAAGTTCAAAATCCAATTATTGAAAGACTATTTGATTAACTAATGCATTCAAATCAAATTAATATTCTAGGCCTATAATATGATTATGAATGAATCAAATTAATATTCTAGGCCTATAATATGACATGATTATGAATGAATCAAATTAATATTCTAGGCCTATATAACATGATTATGAATGAATCAAAATTAGTCACAGCTAATTGCTAACATTTTAATGTAAGCCCAATGAAACTCAATTGTTAGTTTCCCGTAACTTTTTTCCCAGCTCATGTTTCGATGTCAAGCCCGGATATCACAAAGTAACACTTGCACTACTATACATGATAGTCTATGGACATGGACTTTTGCACCATTTCCCTCATGAACAGTAAATATTAGACCACACATCTCGGCTGCACCGCTGTTATGATTTTATTACAGGTAATACAACTGAAATCATGTAATAATTGGTAAATTGCTATGTTATTGTTGGATATTTTAATGTTCTTTCATATAAATGCATAAATACTTCCAAAATAATTATGCAAATATTAACCTTGACCCCACTATACATTGTAAATCAATAAACAGCACTATTAATATGAATAACGAAATAACATTTCAATTTTTGCATGGTACGAAAAGGTAAAGTTGAAAAGGAGGGGTAACGCAAGATCGTTCCCGGATATTGAAATCCTTCCCCCCCCCCCCCCCTATTTGACAGCGTTTCAATGATTCAATGAAAATTGTGCTCATTTGACCCCTTTTTTGCACAAAAGTATGGATATTTTGTCCCAATAAATACCCTTATTTCACCATATCAAGCACACTTTCTAAATAGCCCCCATTTTGCTCAAAAAGAGGACACATTTAATGTACTGGATTATTTACGGCCAAAAGAGCGGACATGAGATCTTAAAATACAATAGTCAGTAGGCTTGAATGAAGACCCTTTTTTACGATGACAAAGCTTTCAAAATCACCTATAATTTTAAGAAATTGTGGATATGGGAACGACTGTGCATACCCACATTACCAAGGTCAATGGTGACTGAAACCACCAGGGAAAATTGGTACCACTAAAAGGCATGTGCCACCCTCTTTTCACCCACATGTCCTTAGTGTTCAGCTTTCCTAAAATTGACCCATTTTTCTCAAAATACAAAATGGCAACACAAAATGTTCTCAAGCTCCTATCTTTTTATCAACAAACACTCTACCAGCACCAACTTTTGAGAACCAGGCCGGCACACTCAATCAAAAGTGCCTCACCCGAAGAAAAATATATATGCTATAATAATCTTAATCCTATATCAAATCACTCAAGATTTCCATTATCTGATAGGCAAATATGATTTTTTTTAAACTGAATACCCATAAGGTATAAATGTAAATTTAATTAATCTCAGGTATGATCGGACTAAAATATTGAAGTCAACGAGTTAAGCAGTCACAATGCAAATAGGATTACTTTATTTACATCATGCAGTAATGGAAAATTAATATGGAACATTTATAATTCAATTTTCATGCACTTGAATAACTATATTTCAATATAAATTGGAATACTAGCTGCATACAAATATTTGCATTGCATTATGACTTCAGTATTATATCACCCATAACAAATTCAACAACTCCCCCATACCTTAAGTACAGTAGCAAAGCGTTGTTAATTTGAGAGAACCCATGCTGCTATGGGCAACCACCATGCCGATAGAACCGCACCACACATAATGTGTCGCGCAACGTGGACGCAACCGCAGGTGTGTGTTGTTTTGGAATGATCGTGTACGCGCTGTTAACATCGAGTTTTGAAGCTAAAAGGAATTTGACCATTATTTTAATTTGTTTGAAAATAGTTGTTTAAAATGAAGTACAATTAAATTATGTTCATATTTGCATTGTCTATTTATGAAATGGCATTCAAATCCTTGGTGGTTGTTGAAAGGGATTAAATCACATTTCAGCGTATGTGCATCACCAATCTACATCTTGTGTGTGCTCGTCTGCATGCACACAGAGGACGTGAACACCGTTGTAGATTGGTGATACACATACGCTGAGACATGATTTAATCCCTAAATCAAACACTTTGGCTATATTAATTAGAAGTGTGCACCCAAATGAGATAGCATGGTGTAAAACCATTTTCTTTTTTATTTATCACGATTCTTATTACTTTTAAACTTATTGTTATTTTGGCCTCCTGTTTTCCAAATCCTGCCATAATTGACCGAGTGTGTGTCCTGCACACATCACAACAACAACCTTGACAAAGCGATTACAAGTTGGGAACCATTTATAGTGAACAAATTAACCGGAATGAATTACGACAAATTCTCCGGAAACTTGCACAATAGCAAGTACACCACAATCACCTCCGTCCAATCATGGTCCAATAGAGTCAGGATTAGGAGCTATATAAGAATCCTTAACTGGCAATTGATGGACTGTAAGAATAAATCACACATTTGTAAATGAAAGTAATTATTATATGCATTAAAATTGATGTTTAAATACCCATGTAAATTAGGACACAATATTACAGGAAAGATAACAGTCAGGAAAGATAACAGTAAGTAGCATCAGGAAAACGAATAATCTAGAAATATTTTCTTAACAAAACCCAAAACATTACTTGTTTTCACTTTAACAAAGCTTTTTGTGTGAAAATGGTAAATCAATGCAAGAAAACAAATAGCAATCCACATTTGGACAACAGTACCATTTGATACAACAATTATACATCAATATGACCCTACATAATCAAATGCTATCTACTGAAGATAGCAAATATGCTATCTACTAATGTTAGAAAATGCTACATATTGAAGATAGAAAATTATATCTACTGAAGATAGCAACTGATATCTACTGAAGATGGCAACTGATATATACTGAAGATAGCAACTGATATCTATTGCTATCTACTGAAGATAGCAAATGCAATCTACTGAAGATAGCAAATGCAATCTACTGAAGATTCATCTAGGGGTATGCCGCGTTGTCTTGTTAAAAGTTAGGGTTGGGGTTGGGGCTAGGGTTCACCCATAGGACTCTACATAATCAAATGCTATCTACTGAAGACAGCTGTGAAAGACGGGGAAGTGATAAATTGCAATTCAGTTAAAACTAATTTCATCTAATATAGCACTGACTGAGGTCTGCAACTATTTAGTCTCTTTTTAATATTAAGGTTAGGGTTGCTAAAACATTGCTTGTAATTACTTGATTGTGCTAAATGTATACTGTAACCCGCTGTGTTATTATA
This sequence comes from Ophiura sarsii, assembly GCA_035610835.1. Taxonomy (NCBI): domain Eukaryota; kingdom Metazoa; phylum Echinodermata; class Ophiuroidea; order Amphilepidida; family Ophiuridae; genus Ophiura; species Ophiura sarsii. Next base: position 25,662,135 of record CM069444.1, on the reverse strand, counting down.
CACTGAACAATACATCATATGAAATTTGAATAGTGAAAAGTACATACTATACTCTGTATTGAAAGTAACAGGCAAACAAGGAACCTAAATGCTCATAAATAACAGGAAGTATTTAAAACGCAGAACAGTTATACTTTACTATTGCAAAGATCAAGCTAGAGAAATACAGTACCCACTCATCTCATCTAGCTCTCATTGACTAAAAATACTTAGTATACAGTGTACAATCTCTCACCCAACTGCTACATACTGAATAACAAATTACACTCTACCGCCAACTTACAGCCATGGCCATGCTATACATACAGCAGCAGCTCGGACAGCAAAATCCACAGATTTGTTCGTACTGGGCCAGGCAGGGTTAATCGATCTGTGTGTTCAGCCTGCTATAAGACGTATGACTTTTAGACCGACAGGCCAAAACAAACTTTAAGAGTGTGCCATGTCATACCAGCCAGGGTAGCCATAGCCAGCCTAGGTAAAAAGCTTGCACAAGACTTGAATAAATACTCTAGAAATCTCACAAAAGGAAAGAAAAACAGTGGTGGGGAAATCTCAAAAGCTGACAAAGGCGTCGGTCTATGGTTTATCACCTGCAATCAAAATAGTGCGTGAATGTGCGGGCTTGCAGTCAGTGCAGAGGTGATGATTTGGAGAAATGAATTTTGACACACACACACACACTAGTAAGAACCTGCAGCAGCTCGTAATTAGCCATACAAATTGTGCGGTCAATAAAAAGAAAACAATCCTTTGCATTGCTACGTATTCTCAAAATTCAAGCTCCTTATTCAGGTGCCTCCAGTTAATACAAGTCACATTCGCTCAACAAATTTCATTGATATCTACATTATACCATAAATGCATATCGAACATTCTGTTATCCCAGAACGGCTACGTTGTTTTGTTTGGGGATCATCCATGTATCGTGTTGAGTATTACAACCTGAAATGTTGGCACTTAACACTTTCCACGCGGCTATTAGTTTTACAAAACAGATTTTTCAGAAACCTTTCCAAACTTTCAAGGTCCATCTCAAGGATTACTGAACCAATACTAGGTATGTTTGTACTTAATTTCAATGCATATCTCATGGTGATTCCAAATATGGTAATGAAATTCAATAATGTTGACATTTTTGAAACATTTGGTTACATTTTGGAATGTTGCTACAGACGCCTGCCGCGTGGAAAGCGTTAACACTTCATATGTCACGCCATTCTCTTAATTCCCTCAAGTTTAACACCGGGGTTTGGCCTGAAGTGTGCAGCCAATCTGTATACACTTCCACCGATTGTTAAAGATACAAGTAGCGTAGATTTACCCACCTTGACCTCAGATTAGTTAACTACGGGTTTTATATTTTTGTTTATCTCAAGAATTAAGTGGAGATAAGCACCATCGACCCGGCTATCGTTGGAGACAAGCAGTCCCTGTCCATACAACGACGCCAAGCAATATAAATGCAAGTCAAATAACTACGGGCAAGTTGAAGTTCAGACCTCATGGCTTTTGTTTCAGAAATTAAGCTGGGATTATTAAAGAGCAATAGCATAACAACTTCTTAACGGAGAATCTTAACACTTTCCATGCTGCTTTTGGTTTTATCATATTATACAAATCATATTTTGTCAGAAACTTTTCTCAACTTTCAAGACCTATGCTCAAGGATTACTGAATCAATACTAGATATATTTGTACTTATTTTAATGCATTTCTCATGGTGATTCCAAATATGGTAACAATTTTTTTTTTTTAAACATTTTTGAAACATTTTGTGAAATGTTGGAATGTCGTCTGCAGACCGCGTGGAAAGTGTTAAAAAGTCAATCATAAAAGCAATTCCGGTATCTCGGGGCAATGACCTATCATAAGGCCAAAAAAAAAAAATGTTATATTGGCGTAACGGGCTGAACAAAAATAGGGTAGGTAGGTAGGGATTTCTTTTTTTTATTTTATTTTTTTATTTTTTTTAGCAGCTGTTTTTGAACAATGTTAACCGAGTTTAAACATTCCCTATTGTTTGTTAACATTGAAAACATTTTTTTTTTCATTTTTTTATTTTTTAGGGTCGGTCGGTTGGGTTTTTTTTTTTTTTTCACTGAAAAAAAAAAAAAAGGTAGGGTCGGGCGTATTTTTAGGGTCGGGCGGGTTACGCCAATATAACAATTTTTTTTTTTGGCCTAAGGGTTAAGTTAGTCCATTTCGGTCAGGCAAATGTTGTAAGCATCGTTAAGCTCGGATTAGCACCAATTGAACATGGATAAAGAAAAAGAGCGGGATATAGGCCTTTATAAGAATGGAATTCAAGACCCATTTTACATTTGGTTCTACACAGAAATGCAATCGAACTTGAGGCAAATTTAACATTAAAAAGATCAAAGCGGTTTTGATTATTAAAAGCTGGGATTGGAGGAAACAAAGGCACAAAGCGGCACAGTGTCTTCGATTAAAGCAATTGTAGCACTTCAGTATACTGCAAATTATAGTGTTTAGAAAAAGGTTATGTGCTTCGCTGTTAAACACTTAGATTATTCGAAAGTGTTTAATGCTTAACATTGAAATACCCAAAACACTAATCTTTAATCCGTTTTCTAAACAATATTTACAGAGTAAATAAAATGGTTTTAGAGCTAAGAAAGTAGTTTCAATGTTTCAAGAATTTTGCGGAGATTATATTGTATGGAACCATGTAAAAAACACAAAACTGTGTGTAGCACATGGTCATAAATGGCAGAAACTCACATGAATTTATAAAGCAAATCAAATAACTTAAGGCAAATGTCCTCCAGAAAGGTTATCATAGCCAATTGCAGCGCAATTGTGAGAATGTACTGTGCATGAAATTAAGTTTTCTATAGTGAGTTCTTTATAGTCTAGAAAACTTACATTCTCCATAAGAAAAACATGCTTACAATGCAACTACGAACTATACTAAAATTAAAATCTGGATAGCAAAACGTCTTTGCCCTGCAAACAGATGCTCAAGATGAGCATAAATTATGTTTTAAAAAATAACAATAATAAAACCTAGCGATTTAACAAGTCTTGGGACAAAATGGGAGAAAAAGCAATTGTATCATAAGTGTATAGACTAGTACAGGCAAGTGTACTTAATTACAATTAAGAGAGGTGATCAGTTTTCCAGGCCTTAAGGATCACTGAAGCCTGCAAGAATGATCAAGTAATTCCTGACAATATCCTGACAATATAAAAGTTGATGTCTACTTCCCAATTGAATTAAACTTGATAGTCTTTTCACAGATGTTGCTGTAATTTCATCTAGCCTTCACTTTGAATCAACATCATCCAATATGGATAAGTTGATTTTCCCCATGATATCCAATGATTGAATGCATATGCAAGGCTGTTCCCCTACCCACTTAAGGGGTGGGGCACTCCCCTCATGGAGGGGGCACTCCTTTCCCTCTATAGGGGTAGGGCACTCCTGACTCCCCTCCCTCTAGAGTCTAGAGGAATGGGGCACTCGCCTCCCCCCACCCTCTTGGGAGATGGGGCAATTCCCACCTCTAGATGTTGGGGCACTAACAATGGAAGGTTAGATAGTATAATCAACATTTGCCATCCTGATTATACACCCTTGGTTTACATATAGCAGGACATGGAGTTCAAAAGATGCCCACATCCTCTTCAGCCTCCATCCCCATATTTTTTAAAGAATTTTTTGGAAAGAATTTGCATACCATTTCCAATTCTAATTATAATAAATAGCCTAATATACCATAATTTTGCGAAAGATTTTCATTTCTTACCACTCAAATGTTGAAAAGAAAATAAGTTCAGATCCTTCATTGAGTAACCAAACATAGGTTGTCAACACTCCAAAAATCTGCACCAAAGCCAAGGTCCTGGTTTTGAAGTGTCTAGCTCAAAAGTTGAGTGCCAAATAGTTTGTTTTGTTGTAAACCATTCTACCAAGGGTCCCAATAACAAAGATTGTTATTAAATATCATAATGTTCATGGATTTGTCACAAAAATGGGTCTGGGAGAGGAGGAGGAGGGGTGTGCTGATAAGTTTGTAAACAAAGCAAAAATATCACAAAACACATCCATGACCCGCATCTGACCTATATATATCCATGTCACAAACAGGAAACATCTCAATTATCTAAAGCTATAAAAATATCCAGTTTTAATGATCACATAATACCAGGGCTACATCTCAACACATCATCAGCACTGCAGGCCTCTCATTTTCCTCAGTTTTAATAAGATTTTATAAAGGTCAGCCAAGGACATTACATGTTTCAATAATTGACAAGCAAGGGAGTTAATTTTGTGTGGAGATATTTTCACAAATTTATTCAAGAAACAGTTCATGATTTGTTTATTTTTTGTATCCATTCACAAAAATGGTTCTTATATTTTCAATGGTACATTAGGCATAGTAAAAAAAAATACATGTTTCCCGTCCGGACTTTTTAAAAAAAGGAGGAGGGAGGGTCTTACTATTTACTATTTTCCCATTTTTTGATATTTTTTTCAAGATGGCCGCCAAGTCGAAAGTGACCAACTGACTGTGTTGCAGACACCCCTAAACAGGAATTACAACTCTAATTGCCAGAGGAATACAAATATGAAAAGGTTTACCTAATACATAGAGCCAAGTACACATTGTTTCTTTATGTTTTCTTCATTTTTCAGGTTGAATGAGGAACAAAACATCATTGATCGAAAGGATGTAGGCCTACATGTATTGGTCCCCATGGTACTATTTGAGAAGCCATGTCAATAATTCCGTGTCATGCATGGCATGAACATGCTATGAAATGATACAGCATTTCTATTACACCTGCCATTCCTATGGGCAAAGGATCAATCACTAAAAAAATTTTAAAAAAAATAAAAATAAAAAAAAAATTAATTTTTTTTTTTTACAGAATTTTTGGAAATAGTAAATAGTAAAAAATAGGAGGCGGCGGCCAAAAAGGAGGCGGGCGGGGACGGGAAACATGTTTATTTTTTTACTAGGCCTTATTCATTTGCGAAAAAAACACCAAATCCCTTGATTGATGTATTTTGTTTAAAAAACACATTCTATTTTTGTATATGCAGCAGTTTTCACAGCCATATTTTACAGAGATTATTTTCAATATGTAGGCCTACTATTTTTCCAAGGAAATTTGTGCCCCTGCATATTTAGCAATATTTCACATACTGATATATTCAATTATTAATATTATACCTAAGGCGGAAATGTTCATGTTTATTGAAAAGAAACCTGCAAAAGATGCATTCATGTATTGCATGAAGCTAAGACTAACAGTTGTTCATCCAAGCAATAGTTGCCATTTTTTTCTTCAAAATGAATAGTTTGAATCAGCAATAGTTTTGATAACATGTAGCTATTGAAATACATCTATCAATATAGTACTGGACAAAAACATTTAGTACCTAGACTGAAACATTACAATGTATTTTGATAAACATCTACATCCATGCCCTAGAAATAGCTCATGGATAGCTTTCCTTTCAACAAGGAGCAAACCATTACTTCGTTTTCACAATAAAAGTACAACGACCTTGTTTATACACCTGCCGCCATGTATAGCATTCTCAATAGCAATACAAGTACATGTATCACAGCTACAATTTGTATTTGCAATCCAAAGCTTCAAAATCTCACTGATACCGATACATGAAACCTTATTTAGATTATAAATGCCCTTTATTTCTTTTAACCACAGATTATGGAAACCCAAACGTACCTGTATCATTAGGTCCTATATATTACTACCGATTTTTAAGTATTTCATTTTTTATAAAAGAAGAAATGTTGCTTATGGAAATAAATACCAACACAATTATTAAAGTTACTTGTCATCAATATTTAGAATGCATTACGAACAAGCTCACATTTAGTGTTCCTCTTTATTTTGTGCACCAAGTTGTGGGACTCGTGGATATTAAACAGCTATTTTTAATTTAAATTTATTGTTCTTCTTTTTCCCCCGCTTTTTTCTTTCTTCATTTCTTTGTTTGTTTCTTTGGGGCTTTTTAATTACAATTTATTCAAAGCCTTTCGTTAAACTAAATATCCAAAAAGAGTAAAACACAACCATATTGTGCAATACATGTACAATGTATCACTTTTATGTTACTACAATACACTTGAAATTGCATGTGTGTGTGTTCAGGTGAATATCAATGGGTGAATACGATGATACAGGGTGACCCAGAAAATGTTGAACCCAAAAATCACAAACTTATTTTTTTTTATTAAAAATGAAAATAAATAAATATGGCATTTTGTTTTAAACACTTATGTTAACAATTTATTCAGCTTTCTGGAGAACTTTAGATCATGTAAATTGGCCTTACCAAACTAAAGATACACTTGAATGTGTGACAGGGGTGTTTTCGCCCTTTTGTAAAGGTGAAAAAATTATATCTTGGTCCAGATATGAAACTTAATTCTGTTCTAAGTACGGTGAGTTAAGTAATTTTTTCCTTTGATCTGTATTTATCAAATTAACATTTTTAAATGAAATCAAGGGGACTTCAGTTTTTGTTTTGAAAGTCTCTTATATGATAATGATATTGATTTAAATAATAAATGAATATTGATGAGATACTGGGCAGAATAATTTATAAAGTAAATTGCACTTTGAAAGAAAACAGTCGTGCAATGAACTTTATAAATTATTCTGCACAGTATCGCATCAATATTCATTTATTAAGTAAATCAATATTATTAATATATAATAGACTTTGAAAACAAAAACTGAAGTCCCCTTGACTTCATTTGAAAATGTTAATTTGATAAATACAGATCAAAAGAAAAGATTACTTAACTCACCGTACTTAGAACAGAATTAAGTTTCATATCTGAACCAAGTTACAATTTTTTCACTTTTACAAAAGGGCGAAAACACCCCCTGTCACACAACCAAGTGTATCTTAAGTTTGGTAAGGCCAATTTACATGATCTAAAGTTCTCCAGAAAGCTGAATAAATTGTTTACATGACTATTGAAAACAGAATGCCATATTTATTTATTTTCAATTTTAATTATTTTGTTTAAGTTTGTGATTTTTGGGTTCAACATTTTCTGGGTCACCCTGTATCTATTGAACAAGTAGATAACTCAAAGTTGTAAATATTTACTTAGATGACTATATAACATGACCTGGTCATTCATATATTTTTTTGAAGATTTATTTTCAATTTACTCCATTTTAATTTTAACAATAATTATTTTGAAGAAAATCAGTCCGTACGCGTAGTGCATTGATCACAGAGTTTCTAATGAGCAAAATTGTTTTAAATCACATTAAAATAATAGCTATATTTCTGAAATTTAGTAAATGTTTGGGTCCATTTTCATGTTGCTGACGGCACAACCCTACCTACTAATAACTGATTACCCCCCCCCCCCCCCCCGGCCTATTCATGACACTCATGCTAGATTTCAGAAGTGACCACTACCTGAAAATTTGAAAATCTTTGCACACCATAAAACCGAGACAAACTTTTTGCCTTATTCCTCCGTTAGGTTAGACCACATTACGCTCTTTGTATCGTGCCGCTAGATGTTTACCCAATGAGACATTATTCATAGCGATATGGACACCTAGGTGATGAGTGTCTACCAGCTAGTCTCTTTTGATATGTAAATGAGATGCAAATATTAGATAAGCTATGCAGAAGTGTGGCGAGTTTACAACATCCTACAGGAGCTCAGCCACTGTCATACAAATCATGATCGCGGCTTGGAGCAGACACCTGAAAAGCTGCCATATAGTTTTCAACATCCTACATACAGGCGCTCAGCCACTGTCATACCACATCATCACGGCTTGGAGCTGACACTTGGATAGCTGCCATATAGTTTTCAGACTATTAGGTTTAAAATGTGATTTCAAGCCTCATGCAAGTTATACATTTGTTACCAATTATATAAATAAATTGGGTTAAAGTTTGCCAAAATATCCTTAAAGACTTTTAAGTCTCACTGAAAACCATGAAAAATCCACAGTAAGTATAGCAACATTTCAAATGAAAAAAGTTTTTAAGTTAAACCGGATCGGAACAACGCAAGGTTAGTGGAAAATGTTCAGTAAAAGCTTTTCAAAATAATGTACATTAACTACTAGTCCATTTTTTGAATTTGTTGTTTTTCTCTTAATTTCTCAAGCACCATTTTTTTTTAATTTGTCAAACATTTTTTTTTAAATTTGTCAAACAACTTATTTTTTTGTCAAACAATATTTCATAATTTCTCAAACAATATGTTTGTTAAAATTTCTCAAACAATATTTTTCCAGTTCCAGCACTAGAAGAGTTATTTTAGATGCCAAATCTTTATTGTATCAATTATAACTGTACAGAGCAGCCATCTGTATTTAGTCCACTATATGATACAGTAGCTCACCAAAACAATATTATTGTGATTGCCTATGACTCATCATTCCGTATGTTGGTGTTTTATGGTATTACGAATAATCGTAAAAAAATCCTAGGAAACCGTGGCAACATGACACAGAATGCCGCCGCCGCAGGTTGTCGAGCAAGCCATGTGGCTCGGAAACGTGATGAGTCATCTCGGCTCGCTGTGCACCTGAATTTCTATTCCCGGATGACTTATTCACCATCATCATCAACATCTCATTCTCATCACTATTAATGAAGTATTTCAATTCATATTCAACACATCAACAATGTTTTGATGTCTGATGTGTCAACAATGTTTTGATGTCTGATGTGTGCGTAGTGAATGGCCAGAGTGCAAATAATTGTGTGTAACATGAGATGCTAAAACAAACCATGCAACATGTGAAAGGATTTAATAATTATTTAGGTCTAAATGCAATTCATGTTTGCTGATTATGAACGGGACCACCAAAATATGTTTTGATATGTTGCTAAACTACAGTTAAGCATAGATGGTAAAAAATGTTACCTTTTTACCGTCTATGAGTTAGGGCAACATCTGAAATATGATATCATGGAAGTGTCAATGAAATATCAAAGCAGAGCCGACCAAAATGTTAATTTATTTTAATCAATGAAATATACAAAAACTGGAAAATATGGCAAACCCAAAAAGCAAGGACTGTCATCTGTGCAGGAATCAGAAGATACCAGAGTCAGATTTCCACGCAGTAAATAATAGTGTATTGTTAATTTAACAACATAGGTTGGTATTATATTACATGTATATTGGGCCAAATAAATTTAAAAACACCAGCAAGCCTCTTTCTTAAATCTGTTAAGCAAAAGCAATTAAGCCCGGTGTGGGGGTGGGTACTTAGTGGATATGAGGTCATGGGGATGTGCCGCCAAATAGGGTCCCATTTTTTCACCGGTCTGGTTAACTGGTAAATAAATAACCCCTTTTAATAGCCATTTATGGTAAATGTATCTAAAATCCTTAAATTTGCTATTTTTCACAGAAATATTAACAAAATAAGTCGCATATGTAGGAAAAAATTGTGGAATTTTGGTAAATATATGGGTCCATTTCCCCCCGAAAATTGGTAAATGTTTGGGTCAATTTTTATTTTGCTGGCGGCATGTCCCAACCAAAAAAATATCGGAGTACCCGCCCCCCAGATTGAGATTTTACATTTATTGATTGTTAGTTTATACTGGGCTGGTGGAAATTCTGTGAGGCAGGTATTTTTGTTAATACCTGCACGACTGGCTGGTTGGAAAAAAAAGGTCTGAAGTTCCAGCCCTGGTAAAAATCCTACAAAAGCTGTGGCAGTGTTAATATCTGCAATATACGTCTGATTTTTACAACATCAAGCTGTAAAAACAACAGCCATTAAATGATATATTTATTTGTTCTTTGATTTGGTTCTCAATCATCTGTAGTCCATATTGTTTGATTGGCTCAAGGATTTATGACTATTTATAACTATGTGCAAAGGTCACACCAGGCAATTCGAAAACATGAATCATGTATCACGTAGGGATGTGAAAATGTCACTGTAATTTCACACATTCAACCCACTTGAGCGAAACTTGACTCTCATTTTTGCCATTCTAACCATTTCTGCACAAATGCCATGTTTTGATTCAATCAGAGACCCGTGACTGAATAACAGTCAAATGTTAACATTTTCGGTGAAAGCTGGTTATCTACACCGAACTCAAATCCGGTGGGCGGGGGGGGGGGGGGGGGGGGGGGGGGGGGTTATTTAGTGAATGTGAGGTTATGGGGATGTGCTGCCATTTTCACCCATCTGATAAATGAATGACCCCTTTTCATAGCCATTTGTGGTAAATTTATGGGTCTATAAAACCCTTAAATTTACAGAAATGTTAGCAAAATGTGTCAAATATGTAGGAAAATTATTGGTCTGAGGTGAACATAATGACTACAAGTCCATTTTCCCCTAAAATTTAAATGTCTGGGTCAATTTTCATTTTGCTGGTGGCACATCCCTACCAAACAGGTATCTGAGTCCCTATGGCTGGTATAGATTCTACACTGCACTAAAAATCTACATTGCACCAAAAATATAATGTTTCCAAACGACAAGTTCCTGGTTTATCACTGCATAGAGGGTAGCAAATAGTTGTAAAACAAGATCATAAAACTAACACACTTATGTTATTTGGCTATAAATATCTATAGCATTTGTCAACTGTTGAGATATTCAATTTTACAATTATTGTGATTTAGTAGTGTGTAAGCTGGGCCACCTTTTATGGTTTTGTACTTTTGCATAAAAGTCTTGTAATTGTGAGACTTTGTTTGACCATGGTTTAAAGGGGCATTAAGAGATGTGGTAGAGGCAGCGCCCTCAATTACAAAAATATATGATAAAAACTGAGATTTGTATATTTTTACAATTGTATTACATGTATGAACTTACACCTATATAAGGATTAAGAAAAATCAGCCCTCTTTGTACAACAAAACATTGATTCAAAAAATGCTGATCAGGCCCGATCAGCATTTTACATGGTTAAGGGTGGTATTCCAACATATTTAAAACATTGTTTTAATCAAGTTTTGCTGGGTTTTTTAGTACATTGTAGAAATAACAATAATGGCAATTTTTAATGTTCATCTTGAATTCTGAAATAAATTAATTGAAATTAAAAAAATTCAACATGACATTGTGTCCCTTTAATTCACCTTTCACAAGAAGTTTTGGAAAGTATAGACCAAAAGAGTATGTTTGAAAAATATAATACAATGGATGGTCACTTTCTGTACATCCCATTTCCGAAAGGGGAAGCGAGAGAAACTGATAACTTGAATTGTCAAAAAGGCGGCTGAAAGAATAACAAATGTGTCATTTTGCCGATATATGTGGGCTTTAGATCGGAGACCCTGTTGTTTTTAAAGGTTTGAAAGGGAAGTTTTAAACTAAAATATATTTACATAATATATAGACTCGGACAAACTGCCTATTATGTGCTTCCAGCCTCCAGAAAATATATTTGTTACATTATGATACTCTTGTTGCAAAATGCGTCTAAAAGATTATTATCATCACTACAGAAGATCAGACACCTGATATAGTGCATTTATCCTCAATAAGGCCAACAACAAAAAAGTTGACTTGCCCTTTCAGGGCCAGAGTCAGGGTCGGACAGTCGGATTTTTTTTAAATACATTTAAACAGGGATAGATAGGCCTACTACAAACGAGAGCATCAATGATGCAGAAGCTCACTACAGCTGAGAATTTGGGAAAATTCATAACTCATAACACATGTCTATATATGAAGAGCTTTGTTGCAAAAGGGCTATGGTGCATTTTTTTCAAAAATGAGTTTGATATAGAAATGTATAGGGAAAAATCTTATGTTTCAAGGAAACAAAGTCATTTTTTTCTTCAAAAAGACATTTTTCAAAAAGTCATTTTCAAAAAGTCATTTTTTTCTCATTGTAAACAGCCATTGAAATTGTTGTTTTGTTGCAAAAGGGCCTGTGTCCAGAATTAAATCGGGATACAGGCCCTTTTGCAACAAAACAACAACTTCAATGGCTGTTTACAATGAGATGTAGGTCTTTTTGAAGAAAAAAATGACTTTATTTCCTTGAAACATATGATTGTGACCTATACATTTCTGTATCAAACTTATTTTTTTTAAATGATTAAAATAAATGATTTTTTTTGTGTGGTATTTTTTCTCTATGTGCAAACAGATGGAGTTTTGTTGCAAAAGGGCCTAGGCCTACATCCAAATTTTCAAAAAATGTAAACATGATTTATTTATTTTTTGAAAACTAGCACATTTGGAATGTATTTCAATTTAAATTAGTATGTAGTGTAACTCTTTCATAATCCATTCAGTTTTTCAATTGCTCAACTTGAATATTCAGAAACAGTTTTTTTGACTTTATCTCAATAAGAGCCAAAGTGGATGCAGGCCCTTTTGCAAAAAACCTCTTCATATTGTAAACCACTATAATCTGTCCAGCATATAACAAATGATACAAAGCTCGAATCAATATTATACCTTACATGAAACCAGAATTATCTATATTATAATACGCTACTCTCTGTCTGTTTGTTTGTCTGTATGTGCGCGCTTTTTCGTCGCCTTCCCGGGGTCGGGCGGCGTTCAAACTCGGTGGGTGGGTGCAGCTCGGTCCCCGCAAGAGCAAGTTCGCATTCGCTAGAGCGTACGAGGTCAAAGGTCATCTAGGGGTCAACTTTTTGAAGTTGGTCGGATCATGCTTAAACTCGTTGATCACAATGCTCGATGCATGGCGAGCGTGGCCAAAATAGTCTCTTTCTGGTATTAAAACAAAATATTGCCAAACATCTTGGATATTAAATGATGCGACCTAATGGTAGATGATTGTTCTCTTTTGTAATGTGTGAAGGTTCAATAAATAATATGTACAGAGATGAATAACTTGGGTACATAACAATGGCAAAATACAACACCTATTTTATGAAAATATGCATCATTTAATGAAAATAATAATATTTACAGGTCACCAAACCAGGGGTCTGCCTCAGCATAGAATTGGTGGCGCTATACCGAAAAGGCGCGATTGTAGCAGACGACGCAACGCTGGCCACGTGTCTCTCAGACGACCCAATTTGGCAACGGGAGTGCACCATTTTGAATTATTTTTAACAGTCATCGCCCGGTTAACGATAAAAATCCTTCAAATTATGATGTATTTGTCAAAATGATCGGTTTAAAATTCGCGATTTACGTGTAATATTCACTACGAATTCAAAATTTAAGTTTCGCGTGGCCACCGTCGTCTGTTTAAATCTACAGCGCCCCCAAACCTATGCTGACTAACATGCCGTTTAATGCAGTTAAACCTGGTTAAACATTGTTAAACGCGTTAAACGCCGGTCACCGACGCATTCCAGACGATTATCATAATTTATTCAAAAGGACCGTTTTCGCTACGTACGTTAGTATACGACTTTCCTATCCCAAAGTTAATAGTATCCCTGACCAAACTCCCATGGCCCCTGGATCTTAGGCCAAGTTAAAATAAAACTAGTTTCTCGTGCTAACTTTGTGAAAAAAAGAAGATGAGGTTATTTTTTTTCTTCTCCCCAAAATGGCGAATGCCCCTTTTTCCAAAACTGGTTTCGCTTTTTCCAACATGGTGGAAATGTTTTTGCTTCAAAATGGCCGCCACTTTTCTAAGACTAGCTTTATAACCTTAAAATGGGTACATACTGGAAACTGCTCGCAATATTTCACATGTTTATTTTAATATAACACAAGGATTTATTCTCTATTTTTTCTCTTTCAGGACTAGGCCTACAAAGCTAAATAAGAAAAGATGTGTATTCTAGATTTACAAAATATCAGTGTGATCTCAGGAATATCTTGATAAATAAATCAGTTCCAGCCAAAAACGACAAACAAATGTTCCGAAGACCACACTGGTATTTTAAAACACCTACCCACGGTTTATTTATATCATCTGATGATACAGTTTAATTTGTATCATGTTTTGATAATTAACAGTTTGCCTGTTATGTTGTTCTTTGATTTTAACAGTGTTTTTTAAATATTGACACGTTCTCCATTTACAACATCTGTGTGATCTTGAGAACATTCAAAAAATAAAAATTGAAGAAAAAAAAAATTGAAAAAAACACAAAAAAAATTGAAAAAAACCCCTAATTTTGTTGACGCGGCGGCCAAAATGGATGCGCACGCGCGGGGAAGAGAAACTACTATTTTTTTATTTGGCCTTTTAAATGGGCGCCACTTTGACTTTGGTAATGCCACAAAAACCAGTTGGCGAATTGGCGTTCTCTTCTGGATGGTTCAATAAGTAACAATAACATCTACCGAGGTGATTGGTTTAGGGGAATATTGAGAATAAGATAGGCTTTTCCGTATAACCTGAGACCATCTCAGGTATAACCATACATCATAGCCTATATAGGCTAGCCTAGGCTATAGGCATAGGCTGGGATTTTCGGGGAATTGTGCTCCCGGGACTCGATTTTGTTTTACGGGCGGGACTCGGGATTTACGAAAATTGGTAGTCCAGATTTTCGAGGAAGTGAAAACGCAATAAAATATACTAAATGTCTACCAAAGTGTACTGTAGATTTGTACTTCTCTGTGTTGTCTTCATTTATTATTGTCAAATCTGCACCGGTTTTAATCAGCTTCCGGACATTAACATCATTAACATTACATATTAAAATCGCGATTCGTTCAAGATTTACCATCAGAATAATGTTGTGTACTACCAAAATGCATAAAACTTTCATAAGTGCAACCAAATGTGCACAATGAAGCGAATTTTAGAGCAACATCGTGCGTAAAACACACCGCTCTGCCGATGTGAGCGGCGCCATACTCTTGGGTTCCTTTTTTAGTAGGAGAACCGTATGAGTAACGTTCAGGCGGGGTTGGACGATGATATATTAGTTATTTTAAAGTACCCCTTTTCATTTTATATTTGGTTTATTTTGTACTCACGTCTAGGCTATATCAGCCTTTCGACTCACTCGTAGTCATTTTTTATCTGCGAACGTTTTCAGAATTTTACTTTAACTGTAAATTAACGATATCGAAAGCTTATTAACAGTGGAAAGAACTGGCTTTGGGTTCCACAAACGTCGTTGAAGCAGTTCAGCAGTGAGATTTGTTTACCATTTTAAATTATCAATATTCATGACATACGATGCATAATTAATTAAATGTTACCATATATGGCAAGATCATGATTAGAACGATACCAAATTTATATAGGTAAGTCAGTGCGTAGTAGTGTCGTCTATCTATGGAAAATACGATGTATTTGGAAGATAAATCACCACTTTAGGGACACAGTTTGCCTCAATAAAGGCATGATTTTTGTACTTCCTCCCTCACCAATAAATTTGATTTTGTTTAACTGAGGGTTAAAGTATACATATTGAAGAATCAAAAAATGACGAAAAACAAAAATTGATATCCGCCAGATTTTTCACCACCCCCCCCCCCCCCCCCCCCCCCCCCCCATTTTAATTTGACGAGCTTTATCTCGAAATATCCTGTGCGACTTATGTCTGGTTTCGTCGGAGCGGGTCACATATTATTATAATTATATCATGAATAATAATGATCTCTAACCCCCTCCTGTCGTGATTTCTGTAGTAAGCCAATCACAATGAGACAAACACGCATGTACATCATGATACATGCATGCCGTGTGTTAATTCAAATTTGATGTCATACCGATTTACACGTATTTTCAATACAGTTTTGACAATAAAGAAAATAACGAAAAATTACCAAGTTTGTCGAATGGCAATCTAACTCATTTTATAACATATTCATGCGATCATATTGTTTCACCATCTCAAGTACATTTCCCGACAAATACCACTTGTGTGACCGAGATAAAACCATATTTCACAGTCGCACTTTCCCCTTGACCTATACCGTGACCTTTCGCGTCGGGTCGCTTAAGCTTCCTGTAGTAAGCTAAAAAACATGTTTTAAAGAAGAAAAAAATGTGATTTTTTTTTTTTTGGATTTTTTTTTGTTGATTTTTAAACAAGCAGATACTACTCAAAAACATGTTTTCATCTTTCTTTATTGTTATGCGCTTCTTTCATTTTTTTTTAAAAATAGCGACCCTAGATTTCCTAAAATTCGGGTCGGTCGGAAAGGGCAAATCAACCTTTTTTGTTGTTGGCCTAATTGAAAGGAATAGATAAATACATGTCATTGCCAATCTCGGTCCATCCTCTCTCCTCCTCAAAATATCCTTCAAACACAAACACAAACCCTTTACCTGTGATGTAAACCAAAGAAGAAATCATGCATAAACGTTGGGAAAGTTCGCCAAGATGTTGAAACTGTTAAAAAAAGCGAATTCAAAACAATCGTCTCTAGTGTGTGTACGATGAAGCCTACTTCTCTATGGGGTAATAACAAATTACATCAATGGTGTAGGTAGGTAAAGGTTATGTGAAGTCATTGTGAGGGGGCAACCTTAAGTCAATGGGGTCATTGGGTAGGGGTCATTGGCAACTTAAATGGAAGTCATCAAACCCAATATTCAACTGTAAAGGCATTATTTGTTATAAAGATACACAACCATTTTGTGCCCACTTTAAAATTTGTGGTATGAATGTATATCATAAGGCTTGCAAAAACACAACCAAAATTGTCTGCACAAAAATTGTTAATACTTTTCTATGAGACGTCGAAATATACGGGCAAATGAAGCTAATCAGGTACATGTAGGGTTGGGGTGGTTGGTCGGGCGTTTTTTGTGCCGCCGAGTCAGAAAGTTGAGAGCGGAGGTGGGGGGTGACATGGCATCCCCAAAACCGGCGCAAAACATCGAGCTCGATAACTGAAAACTTTCGGGTAATTTTGGTGCCTTTTTTTAGTAAATTTTTACAAAATATTTCAAAAATGTCAACAACAAATTTAACAGTATTGCAGTATTAAAAAAATTCAAAAGATTTTCTAAATATTTCTAAAAAATAAAATTCATTTCTTGGGGGGGGGGGGGAATTAGGTCATTCGGGCCCAAAAGAGTGTGGATTTTTTTGCCGTATGTGCGCCCCATATAATTTGTATATTATCTCTGAAATAGATCCGCCTATGGATGGATACATACAGGTTAAACTCGCCTCGCCTCGTGCTGATTATTAGACGAGTCAAAATGATACATGATGCGACAACACATAATATTGATGTGTTGCCCTATGGAAGGATAGAATACCCAGGGGCAGCCGATTATATGAGTTTTGTTTGCAGTTGCTAAATTTGATGTTTTGGTAAGGCAAAAAAAAAAAGGTTTGATTGTCTTCGTCCGCCCGACCCTCTTAATCATTCCGATCAAAAAGTTTTTTTTGATTTTCTTTTTTTGTTGAAATATTTTTAATTTTTTCTAAAAATTTCATTTTTTTGTTGAAAATTTCATTTTTTTACAAATATTAGTCAAAAATCTTTTATTTTTATTTTTTAAAGTGTTGAGAAAATAAAAACTCATCAAACTATTAAAGATTTTGTTCCCCGTTTGGTTACCGCCAACAAATACATCTCATTTTACTTTTGGTACCTGAAAAAAGGGCAAGTGAGAAAAAAAAGAAAAAAAACCTTTTCCCGACCTACCTACCCAACTTTTAAAAGTGATCTACAGACAATCAAACAATTTTTTATTTTGGGCCTAATGTAAAATATGGGGGGGGGGAGGAGGGGGTGACATTTCACAATTTGTAAACATTTGATGTTTGAAGGGTTAGGCATACATCTACCAACCCAAAAGAAGCTAATTTTTTCTGTCAAAATAACTTTGGCTATTGTATGCATTTGTATCAATATCAAAATATTTGCCAGCCTAGGCCTTTGCATCAAAGGACAACAAAACGAACAAATGTCATTTTCTGTGGCTCAGACCATGGAAGTAACAGACAGACTAACCTGACACATGATCTATCTGTGGCCTGGTTTCTTCCTAACTAATTGAAAATATGAGCTTTCTATTGAAGGTCTGGTTTCAAAATTGGAATAATTTGTTCAACCATGGAAAAACTTACATGGTTCAACCTGCTAAGTGTCAACTTAAAGCACACAAATCTGTTTTCCCATCACAATATTTAAACAAATTAAAAAACTGGTTAAGATTGAAGGTAAAACACATTTTAATCTGTTTTCCCATTTTCTATTGTCAGAGCAAAGACCAGTTAAATTTGAAGGTTTGTTACTTATTTCTCATTGTTAATCAATAACTTGAACAAATTACCGATGTATTTTTATCATGGCTATAATTTGTAATCTCTAGCCCATGATGTGGTCATTTTAATAATGGCCATGGTCATGGTCAAGCAGGTGCTGATACTACATGTATAATCAAATAATTTTTCATTTTTAATCATTTTTTATCGATACCATCAGGCAGCTCATAAAGCAAACATTTTTGCACAATTTTTATATGCAAAATTCATAAAATTCAGTTTGTTTGTGGACTCTGTATGTGTTATCAATTTATACCTGTTTTCAATGCATGTTATTAAAAACATGTCCTTCAATAGTCATTTTGAGCAAATGAAAAAAGCGGAAAACCCAAAGCTTTGCCATTGTCAATTCAAACGTTACACCAATGCTTTGGTCCCATGCAAAACAAAAGACATCCCTGAAACTACATTTCAATGTGTTTAATTAAAACATGGAAACACAGGACACTTCAATGAGTAATATTACGGAAAAGGATTGTCCATTCAAATAGCTACAACGATGCTATGGTCTATCATCTACCGTCTATGGTCGCCAACCATCAAACATTCCTGTAAACAACATTCAAATCAGTCCCATATGTGATGAATTTCTCTGGAAGCATTCACACATTCAAATATGATGCATATAAGTGTATGAAATTATGAGCGTTTAGAGGTCTTAATATCCAATGTTTATAATTGCTAATGAGACAGGTGTAAAAATAAAATAGCATTTACACTGTGTCAAATCACTCTTTTGTACAGTGTTCCTGTGGTGTTTCCCTGCAAAACTGTATGAAATAATGAGTGTTCAAATGTTTTTATACAATATTTGTCATCATGTTCATGGCTAAACAGACCTACATGTAAGAAAGTAAGATGCAAACAGTTGAACACATTTTCATTATAAGGTTGCAAAGTATTAGAATCCAATTACAATTTTGTTACTCACCATAACATCATCTGTGTATAATTCCACTGGAATAATTGAATAAATCCAAAACAATATGCGTCACAACAACGGTTCAAACTCCAACTCCTATCAATTCCTGATAAAAAGCAAAGTACAGAAATTATCAGGTAAACTGTTAATATTCCATTGAAAAAGTCTCCAGTCCACGATAATAGGCCTTGCTTGATTTCTCTTTAGACACAGTGTGTTATAAATACTGGAGTGCTGCGTCAAGTGTGTTTATATATTATCCTTGTGCAAGCAGGCTAACCAGCAGCTGAACAGACGCGTGTGTCACCAATGCCGCTCAATTGATAAATGATACTAAATAGAAGCTAACTAACAGTGGCTGAAGTCACTGGTGTTATTGTATTGTTGAGCATGATTAGAGGGACAATTTATGTAGGGTTTTAATTTTCACATTGTTTGTGTTAATTGCATATGAGCATGTTTTGCTTTCAAATTAGAAGTTGATAATAATTGCCCAATAATTGTTTTAAAAAATCATGCAAATACAGAAAATGCCTTTTCGATGTTGGATTACTATCGTATCACTACATGTAACATTAATTTTTTCTTCTTTTTGCCAGCATTCACTATGACACCTTAATTTCAAACATTTTATAAGTACATTTTTTTTATTTTGAGTACTACAATATATGAAGAGCTTTGTTGCAAAAGGGCTATGGTGCATTTTTTTTCAAAAATGAGTTTGATATAGAAATGTATAGGGGAAAATCATATATGTTTCAAGGAAACAAAGTCATTTTTTTCAAAAAGACCTACATGTACATCTCATTGTAAACAGCCATTGAAATTGTTGTTTTGTTGCAAAAGGGCCTGTATCCAGAATTAAATCGGGATACAGGCCCTTTTGCAACAAAACAACAACTTCAATGGCTGTTTACAATGAGATGTAGGTCTTTTTGTTTCTTGAAACATATGATTGTGACCTATACATTTTTATATCAAACTTATTTTTTTTAAATGATTAAAATAAATGATTTTTTGTGTGTGATATTTTTTCTCTATGTACAAACAGATGGAGTTTTGTTGCAAAAGGGCCTACATCTAAATTTTCAAAAAATGTAAACATGATTTTAAAAAATTTGAAAACTAGCACATGTGAAATTTATTTCAATTTAAATTAGAATGTAGTGTACCTCTTTCATAATCCATTCAGTTTTTCAATTGCTCAACTTGAATATTTAGAAAGAGTTTTTTGACTTTTTCTCAATAAGAGCCAAAGTGGATGCAGGCCCTTTTGCAAAAAAAACTTTTCATACGCAAATACTGTAAAACCACTTAATTTCGCGAGGGATTTAATTTCGCAAATTTCATGAGGGATGTGGATTCACAAAATGTAATACCCGCGAAACTGATAATTTAGCACTGATAGTAACAGTAAAAATTCCAGATTCGCAAAATTAAATGACCGCTAAAATAGCAGCAATTATAATTGCTGCTATTATAATAAAATAAAGTCTCAGTGAAATCATAGTGTTTAACAGTATCTCAAGTTGACAACAAAGTGGATTTAGTTTGAAAAATTGTTTTTTTTTAACGTAAAACAAATTGGACACTCTTGTCTTTTAGGAAATGGTGAATGATCCTCAACTCTTAAGCATAGGTGAAACTGGTCTATAACATGTTGCTAATAATTATTAAAGGACCTAAAAAAAAAGTCTTAAACGTCTTCGACGCCCCGGCCCGGTGGGGGGGGGGGGGGGGGGGGAACTCTGATGTGCCACCAGCAAAAATGAAAATTGACCCAAACATTTACTAATTTTCGGGGGTAAATTGACCCATAATTATGTTGACAGGAAACCCTTATTTTTACAAAAGGTTCATAGTATTATAGTACCAACGGTATCTTAAATACACCTCATATACTGACCAAAAAGACAGATTACAACTCAGTCATACTGACCATAAAGACAAATTACAACTCAGTCACATTGACCAAAAAGACAAATTACAACTCATATTGACCAAAAAAAGACAAATTATTACGAGGGGGAAAATACTAGTGCAAAAACAATTCAGGTCTGTCCAGGTATACCTCCTCGATCATTTCATAGGCACAAACACATCTGATAAATGATGCTGTCATGCTAATGATATCGCATCGGATGTTTTGGTTCCAGTAAAGTGAGCAACAAGCCACAAAATTTACTCTTTCAGATATTCCGGATATGAAATAATTAATTCACAATCATTTGACCTTAACGTAATCCCCAAGTAAAATCAATGTATTTCCGCCGAGATATTGTGTTGTTTATTGATCACTATATCTGGTGAAATGGTCCATATCTCCCATTTACAATGACTTGAATTGTGATCATAATGGTTGGGGATGCCTCACTTTAACATACTTTGTGCAAAACTGTTTTGCAATGCACATTACATGTAGGTCTATGGCTATACTTCTAAAAATATATTTAAAGTATACTTCTAAAAAATATATTTAAAGTATACTTCTAAAAAATATTTATAAAGCATACTTCTAAAAAATATATTTAAATTATACTTCTAAAAATATATCAAAAGTATGTCAATGTTCCAAAGAGATTTTATCAAGTTTAACTTGAAGTAGGTGATGGGAGGAGCGATGAGGGATGGGTGGCAAATTTTGTTTGTTTGTGAAGAAGTTAGTAATTTTGGATTCTTTTCTTTATCAGATTAAAGGTATATTATGTGATCTTTCCAGGGAACACCCTCAACATCGAAAAAAAAATTGAAAGCAGATTTTCTTGCAGATTTACATTTCCGATCATAAATCATGCATACATTCCAATTTACAGGGCGATACGATTCTTAATTACTTCAAAATCATGGTTTTAGAGTGAAAATAAACTGTCGGAATCCCGACAGTTTATATTTTTCACTCTAAATTCACTCTAAAACCATGATTTTGAGGTAATTAGGAATCGTATCGCTCTGTAACTTGGAATGTATGTATGATTTATGATCGGAAATGTAAATCTGCAAGAAAATCTACTTTCTAAAAAAAATCATGAATAGAGGGCGCTCTCTGGAAAAGATCACATAATATGCCTTTAAGTCTCCATATTACCACTGCGATGCAATATAATTTTGCACAATGGACTGGCCCTTAAATTAAAACACCTCTGGTTTACACAGGCCACAGATACTACAGAGTTAGTAATGTCTCTGTGATTTTTGTTTAGGCCAAACAAAATAAAAGGTTCGTCTCAAAGCTTGCGCGCGCATTGGTTTTGAAATGCCAAAATACCGCGTCTGAAATGCAGAAAATTGTCAAATCAATTTTTTTTTTCCCTACAAATTTTTATTTCGAGTTTTTATTAAAAATATCGGCAGATTTTCCTTTTCTCAAACTGTTACATGACTCAGTTCTTCAAAAAACGCTGCACAATTGTTCTTATACACAACTACATGACAATATTCATTTCAAATAGAAAAAACAAATATCAGAAAGTGTCAACGGTTGCAAATAGTAAGAGTAAAAATTGCCACAAAAAAAAAAAAGAATGTAAAAAAAAAAAAATGGAAGACAAAAAACAGCGCGCGTCGCCCGATTTTGAAGCCTTCGCAAGCTTTGAGACAAACTTTTTTTTGTTGTTTGGCCTTAAATAGATATTGTCCTCAAAATTAACACCAAGTGATCAACTCTTGGCCTATTGAAATTAATGTACCATGCCTATGAAAATAGCTATACAAAAAGCCTAATTAGCTTAAATTTTTAAAATTATACCAGTAACTATATTAATTACAACATTGACACTGTCTACAATTTGGATCCGAATTTTGAACTTTGGCAACAGTTCAACACTTCAAACAAGTTAATAACTCAGGTGTTTCATACAAGTGCGAAATGGACAAGCCCATACCGGTAATACTAACACTTTATAACGGCACTACATATTGATAACAAATTAGCTGGACCTTCGTTATATTGCCAACAGCTAAAACAAATACTGCAACAAGTGTACAAATTGCTACTTCAAAGGTGACGTGCCGCCGACATACCGCTGTCGTTCCATTTGCATGTAGCTTTTGAATTTGATGACCACATTAAGATAACGGTGTACATGGTGATAAAGTCAAATGAATTTTTACATATTAACAAGTGATTCAATTTTGTTATAATACTAAGTTAAATAAAGTTTCTTTCAGACTCTCATTGGCATACTTGAAGTTTTTAAACTTTTCCTGATATGGAAATACACCCTTACTCCAACCCTCCTTTATTTGGATAGAGGTGGAGGAGGGGGTAGAAACATTAGGAGTTTAAACTAGGGATTTTTAGGGATCAAACCTTTTCAAACCTCTTCTAATAATAATATTGTACAACATCCCATATGCCTATACTTAAGGTCCATCAATAAATAGTTTTCTTACCAAAAGCACAAAAGTTCAATTCAGTTTTCTTTCCCAAAAGTCCAACAAAAATCACATTACAATGTGATAATAAAGTATGGAACCAACTTCATACAACAAGCTAGACAGACTAAAATATGTAGGCCCTATGTATTTAAAATTTAAACGAGTGTGACAAGAAGACTGCATGCCTATGGTCTCCCTGCGTGTAATGTAAACCGACCCATGCCGGGGCCAAAACACCGACATCTGCATGGGCGCGAGATGCGCCTCAAACGATGCCGGTTATACCACGCACCATGATGTCTTATATCGGGATAATTAAATTGATGCCACAGTAACTATTGCATATCAGGGCACAGTGGGGTGACACTATGGGATAAAAATTGTGTTTGGTTTAATATTTTAAAAAAATGTTTGAAAAGTTTGTAACAACTTTGATGTTTTGACAAAGGTTTGATTGATTCTTTGATGTGAGTTGGCCAAATGGTAAGTTTTTTAATAAAAAGGCCAAAATAGTGTCCAGGTCAATATGCAACATAACTAACTTCCTTATCAATAATGTGAACTTGATATGATATGGTATCAGCTTGTAAAGTGTAGAGTATTAGAATCGAAAGAAAGAGTATTAAAAAACAAGTGGTATTCCACTAACCCCTTATCAATCTAAAATGCCACTCTTTTTCAATTTTTATTAGTGAAATCTTCAAATTTGTATGGAAACCATATTTGTATGAATATGATTAGTGTCCACATGACAAAACTTGTGTTGGGGGAGTGCATATTCCACCAAATTCCTTACTTCTTAAATGAATGTCAACATTTTGCATGTTGCCTTTGCCATGTTTATGGATGGTTTCATGTTCAAGTTCAATTCCATGGCTGCTCGCTCCCTTGAAGGTCTACACATGCCATAAACACATGTTTGTATGTCATGCCAATTAACTCTTAGGCTAAAACTTGTCAATTATTATAAACAAGTAATTGGATTTAACATGATCCATACATATATTCTGATGTAATTTATGACATAGCATGATAAAAATGTTGGGAGTTCAAGTTCACGTGCAAGTAGGTATAAACAAAATTGTTAATGCGATACGTGAGGGGTATGTATTGACATTCAAAGCTGGTATCAAACAAGCACATATTTCATACATTGATAAGAATAAGAATAATTTCCCTTTTAGCCTATTTAAAAATGTAATCTTCCACTGTGATGTGACATACTACAAAATGGGTTGACTTGCCTACATGTAGTTGGTCCCACTTTCTGTAATTGATAATGGATTTTTCTCATCTTTTCAGGATTTGAAATTTATTAAGCACTTATTGTACTTGATAATGAAATCAAATTTGTCATGGTTCATCGGTTTTAATAAGGATTAATCTAAGGACAGGGAAAATGCTCAAAAGCGCAAAAGCACCAAAAAAAGCACCTTTTGCCCAAAATAGCACTTTTTGCTCAAAAAAACACTTTTCATCACACAGCATTTTTTTCTTCAAAATTGTCTAAATATTTGACAAATAATGTCCATCTACCTAAAAATCAACAGGTTACATAACTGTGGAAGTGTTTATTCTACACTTAGTTTAGTTTGAATGTAGTTTTGAATGAAAAATGATGGTTTTGACAACGAAAAAAGAAATACGTCAACATGGAAACATAATCGCTTTTGAATTTATTTTAAACGCATATGGCATAATTTTGGTGAATAAAAGCACCTTTTACTAAAAAAAAAAGCACCTTTTACCTAAAAAAGCACCTTTTGCTCCAAAAAGCACTTTTTCCAAAATCAAGCAGCACTTTTAGTGCTTTTAAAAAGCGCAAAATCCCTGTCCCTAGATTAATCCCATGCTGAAAGAGAGTCCTATTTTGTTGATACACCCTGTATCTATAAAGTGTCATTGAAAAAGGGTGTTCAAAATTCTAGTATGAAATCAAAATACAGGGGATATTTGTCACCCCAATTCTGTCCTCGATTTTCAAAAAAGGGGGAGAATTGATGAAAACTCCTTACAAAGGGAGACTTTGAAAAAATGAAGAACGGTCATGGCTACCAACTTTCATTTTGAGTGATCGGGCCAAGTTTTGCATGTTTTCTCCCCAATTTGACCCCCTAAATCATCAGGCTAAATGCATAAAAATCAACAGGATTTTAAAAAAGGATAAACTTTTTTCTTGTAAATGGCAATTTCAAACCCCTACTTGCCCCCTGGCCCTTACATGTTCTGAAAACACCCCTTTAATTACGCTCTTTTTTATCACACATGCATACAGTGTACATGTAGTAGACTCCCGAGTAGACTCCCCCTCCGAGGTGTGGCATGTGCATTTTTCATCAAAGAGATCGAGCATGAAGATTGTCTTTTTTGTCACAAAGATATTTGTATGCGTGTGTTGTCAACAACTTTTACTAGCATGCGTCTTTGAAGTGCCCCCCCCCCCCCCCCCCCCCCCCCAGTGAAAAATCAAAGACCAGTTAGTGCACTTTGCGCTAAATACATTCTACTTAAGTAGCATATTTATGTTCTTCAACTACAATACACAACGTAAATAGCAAAGAATGTGGTGGTCAAAAAATGGGGAAAATAAGAAAAGAAAAACAAAGGTGCACTTTTTGGTGAAAATTTAAAGCGCTAAACTGACAACTCAACAAGCATAATCATGATAATCAGTCATAATCTATAGACATAATGGTAAAGAGATGCAGCGGTGTGTGAAATCGTATAGTTTATTCCATCATTTATTACCCATAAAACCAGCAAAGTACAGAGCAAAAGACTACCTTACTACTTAGGACATTATTCACTGTAGTACCATTCACAGACAATTATACAAATCTAATACCGTATTGTCTGCTTGTTAGGCTAAAAAAATGTCTGTCTCACATACATTTGGGAATAGCTATGTTATGTGATATGCAATTGTTTTCATTTTTTTTAAATAGAAAAAAATAGCTATATAGTTCTTAATGCGGCAAATCATTATTATTTTTTTGGGCCCACTCCCCCCCCCCCCCCTTTGGAGCCAATTTGTTTTCCCAATTTGTTTAGGACAACTGAAGGAAAAAAATTGGGCTCATCGCGTTTGGTTATGCGGCAAAAGTGACTCCATATACTTAGGCGCGCTGGGTATGCGAGACAATTTTTTTCTTTTCTTGGGCTTATAAAATGAAGATAATTTTTACTAGCTGCTAAAAACGAAAATGTGAATAAACCTAAAATCATAGGTTGTTGGCAGTTCACCCCTTGCCTTTGGTTAGCTGCATTAAAACATCTTGGTTAGAACTTAGAAGAGGTTTACATAATTTAATATAGGCTTGGTTCTCTAACAAAGAGTATATACAATTACACGATGCAACTTCTTCAATTCAAGTAGACTCCAGACAGCCACAACAATCAATTAGACAGCCAGTAGGGAGGTCACGCTGCATGTCATATTTTGTTATACGCAAGAAAACAATGGAGTCTAATAGTGACTGCAATATTTGCTAGAAATAGCTTCGGAAAATGGTCTATTTGGGCATCTCAAAAACTAAGAAACGTGTTAAAAATCATGTAGAATTTTAGAGGAGGGTCAAGAACATCTGCAGAACGGTAAAATGTATAGTTTTTAAACACGTTTGATGACCAAATTCATGTCGTACAATGTCGGAAATTTCACGCTTTGAAAATCCGTGGTCTTCAAAATTACAGGAATCCTAACTCATTCTAAACCGCACCAAATCATGAAATGAACCCTCGTCTACAAAAAAGTCAATGTACGTATTGCTCTATCTGCTTGGAGATAGCGAAGACCACGGAAACCTCATCGCTTTATACCACGGAATGAAATCTGCCATAGACATTCAATGGCGAAAATCGTACAGATTTGCACTGCAGACCTCTGTGTAGGGAGTGTTGACAATAGCATGACAATAGCAAGGTTGTTTGACTATTGTGTTTGTGCATGTTGGTGACGACTGACCCCGTTTAACAATCTTCATAGCTTTCATATAGGGCTTGGGTGACCTAACTATTGACTGTAGACCACTGGTTTGGAAACAACTTAATTATGCATATACAATGAAATGAATGCAGGCTGACAAAAACAAGTGATTATTCAGGAATGCAGCTGAAAACTTCCACCAAGAGAACTTCGGCAGTCAGGGGATTTTTAGATTCCTTTAGGCTGAAGACATACATTTTTGTAGAAGAGGGTAGAAGTAAATAACATGTGACATGTTACATCGAAATGGACGAGTCAATTCTGAGTTATTAGTATGACTCGAAAGAGCACATTTCAAGCTTTGAAATGATACCATTTTGAAGGTAATTGGTCGCTGTAATCACGAGATATGAATTGAAGAAGCACATTTTCATATTATTTTCTCTATATTTCACCAAATATATTAGCCTCTATCTCAAAACTGTGTTAGCCGACAACATGTCATTTTTGATGTGATTTGTCACATAATGCTAATACTAGTATATAATAGCTAGGCTCAATTCCCATATATATTTGTTGAAATGAAAGTGGAAGGAGGCAGTGGCGTAGCTATTAGTATTATAGGAGTATAGGTCTTTATTGGTCTGGAAGGGCGAGAA
Source organism: Ophiura sarsii (assembly GCA_035610835.1). Lineage (NCBI taxonomy): Eukaryota > Metazoa > Echinodermata > Ophiuroidea > Amphilepidida > Ophiuridae > Ophiura > Ophiura sarsii. The sequence goes on along the minus strand of CM069444.1, from coordinate 25,634,082 downwards.
ATAACAGTGAACAGACAAGACTATACGGTATACCGACGAAACAAATGTGTGCGTAACAACATGATTAAGGCTATAAACGAGCTTGTGAAAAACTTTTCGGGCACTTGTGTGTGTGAAAAATTGCTATTTTTGTATTAATTTGACCATCATAATTCCATGATTCCCCTTGTAAAATGAACCGACAGCGCCAATCTCATTGCCCCCCCCCCCCCCTGGCTACGCCACTGGAGGGAGGGAAAAGGACATGTTGCTGAAATTGTTTGCCACTATTAAAGCTGGTCGGACATTTTTTTTTTTTTTTTTTTTTCGGAGGGAATATTCTAAATTCTAAGGTTTTAATCAAATTGACAAATTGAAAAATATTTACTTTTTTAGTATACATGTACATGTATGTAAATACCCTATTTCAAAAATGTAAATCTCACATTTGCATATTATGGTTCCAATTAACTGACCTAAAGAATAGGGGTGGATTTTTTTTTGTTCAATAAAAAGATTTCTGTTTTCAACCTGACATCAATAATTTTCAAATTTGTATTCTGCATGGAATACATGTATTTTAGGGGAGAGAAGTTTTTGTGAGAACTATTTGTCCTGAAATATACGTAATCGTGTCTGTATGGCTAATTGGCCTGCACTAATGAGGGTTCAATAGCCATTTACACACAAATAAAATATTGTTCCACAATTCAGGCCTGTTGTAACCTACTCCCTGATCCGTTTCAATACACAAACAACAAACAATGGAAACGATAAACAATTTATACAATTATTTTGTTTTTGTGTTTTGACTTTATTTCAGACTGGCCGACTCCATTATTTATTCGTAATCGTAACCCACCTAACCTACGCCACCTACAAGAGACAATATCGTCTGCTGTCAAAGCCAGTCCCAAATTGAAGACTGATATTGATATAAATGGGAAAGAGAACAAGACAATCAATGTTGTATTGAAACAGTGGCGTAGCTAGGATTTTCATATTGGGGGGGGGGGGGCAATATATGAAAGTGAACCGACAAGATATTTCCGACTAAAAAACTTGACACTTATTATTATCGTAATGATTGAGGTACATTTTGGCTTAAAATTAAACAAGCTTCTACCCACAGGACACACACATGCGAAAACAATCCACCTTGTACGACTGACCGTCATAATTCCATGATTCCTCTTGTCAAATGAACCGACAGTGCCAATCTCAACTGACACGATAGTCACTATTGGGGGGGGGGGGGGGGGGGGGGGGGGCTGGATATGCCACTGTATTTAAAATTGATCATCTGAGCATGAAGATGAAATAAGCTTAATATTTTAATTAAAGAAATGAACTCATTATACAAATTATAGTCATTGAATTGTACACTTACCACCAATCAACAAACTCCTCTCCAGCAAACTTAAACAAAAAGCTCAATGTTAGACAACAATCAAAGAGCCAATACTGATCCTGAACAACAATAACCTCTGTCAAAACAACAGTTCAAAATGTAGAAATCCTCTATTTATACAAGATCACAGAGCACAGTTGTGCACACTACCTTTCCAACCTAAATACCATTATGTGTACAACAAGTTAATAACACGTACACATGTATACAAACAACTCCCAACATCAGCTGGTTGCCTAAAGAACCTCTCAAGTATCTATTCATACAACATGCCTTTTACCACTCAAACAAATACCTTCTTTATGGCTAATCAATAACCAGACAATAGGATACTTGTAGAGGATGAGAGACCACAAACTAACAACTTCCTTTGAGACTCTTTGGATAAACAGTTAATCCTATTATTTACCCATCTTGTACTTTTAGTAAGATGCATAATTAATAGGACACTGTTAAATAGGGGAGGATCAGGGGTATGCCTCTCAGCTTGCCGATCGGGTCCACTTTTAAATGAAAATTTGGTCAGCATAGAACTGGTGGCGCTATACTGAACAGGCGTGATTGTAGCAGACGACACGACGCTGGCCACGCGTCTCTCAGACGACCCAATATGTCAACGGGAGTGCACTATTTTGAATTATTTTAACAGTCATCGCCCGGTTAACGATGACAATTCTTCTATTATGATGAATTTGTCAAAATGATAAGATTAACATTCGCGAGTACGTGTAAATTCACCGTATTCATTACGTATTCAACATTTAGGTTTCACGTGGCCACCGTCGTTTGTTTAAATCCACAACGCCCTCAACCTATGCTGACCAAATATTACGTTAAACCTGGTTAAACACTGTTAAACGCGTTCAACGCCGGTTACCGACACATTCCGATGATTACAATAATTTATTGTAAATTATGCAAACGGCCCCGTTTTCGCTACGTGTGTTAGTATACGACTTTCCTATCCAAAATTAATAGTATCCCTGGAGGGATGTGGATAGGCCTTAAATATTGGTTTTTGCTCACTTAGTGAAGTTATTGATATCTATGTTGCTCTTTTGATGAAAGTGAAATTAAGTGTAGATGGGGAAATGTAAAACTTGTGGATAAAGCATACTTTGGGTCCTAAGCATGCATTAAAGGGACACTATGTCATGTTTAATTTTTTAATTTTAATTAATTTACTTCAGAATTCAAGATGAACATTAAAAATTGCCATTATTGTTGTTTCTACTTTTAAAAAAACCCAACAAAACTTGATTAAAACAATGTTTTCAATATGTTGGAATACCACCCTAATAAAGGGACATTAAGTGGTGTTGAAAATTTTAAATGTTTAAACATTTACTTCAGAATTCAAGGTGAACATTAAAAATTGCCATTATTAGTGTTTCTACTAATAAAAACACAGCAAAACTTGATTAAAACAATATCATCGCTATTTATTGAAAAACGCCCTCTATGCAAATATGGTTCACGTTATGTATCACGCGTACTGCAGGGGGATACTGTCGGACGTAAAATGCTCGTTGAGGCTCTACAAGCATTTTGAATCGACGTTTTCTTGTACAAAGAGGGCTGATTTTTCTTAATCCTTATAGGTGTAAGTTCATACATGTAATACAATTATAAAAATATACTAATCCCAGTTTTATCATAATTGAGGGCGCAGCCTCCAACACATCTCTTAGTGCCCCTTTAACCATAAAATGCTGATCTGTCCAGATCAGCATTTTTGAATTGAAGTTTTGTTGTACAAAGAGGGCCTGATTTTTCTTAATCCTTATAAGTGTAAGTTCATATGTAATACAATCAGGGGCGTAACAGAGGTTGGTTGTCAGGGGGGCACAGCCAAAAAAATTTCGCAGTACAATTTGTTGACTGTTGTGCTTTTTGTACGGCGAACTTTTCTTTCTTTCTTTCTTTCCCTTTCTTCTTTTCTTTCTTTCCCCTTTTTTCTCCTTTTCCTTTTTCTTTTTCCTCCTTTTTCCTTTCTCTCTCTCTTTTCTTTCCCTTTCCCCTTCTTTTCCCTTCCCCCCATTTTTCCTGGTGGGTAGGTTTGAATTTCCTGCTGAGCACCTTCAGGGGGGCACTGTGCCCCCCCCCCCCCCCCCCCCCCCCCCCCCCCCCCCCCCCGGCTGTTACGCCGCTGAATACAATTGTAAAAATATACAAATCCAGTTTTTATCATATATTTTATAATTGAGGGCGCTGCCTCCACCACATCTCTTAATGCCCCTTTAAGTATACATGATAGAATATTATAAATGCTTGTTGTCATCAAATTAAGGTGGCTCTATTGCCGAGTCAAAACTTTAGATTTCCTTTATAATCTAATATGTTGTAGCCCTTGGTCTGACAATTCCGGAACTGAAAATTTTATTTCAATCGGACATTCGGTT